>JAPYYV010012239.1:0-17366 GCA_030522625.1 Copidosoma aretas | reverse complement strand
AAGCCAAGCGGGCCACCCGACGCTCGTGACGCTATTTTCGCATAAAACTCGTTCTTTTCAACTCGCTTAAGATCCAAGAGAAGTGGGTAAAAAAATAATTAAAATACATAAATCGATAGATTTTGAGCTGCTCTTTCTGATAGAACCATTTATTTTGACCTATCATATCTATATCACAGCTAAAACCGAGTCTCAATTTTAGGTTAGTTTTTCGCAAAGTATGTATTTTTTTTATTTTTTTTTTTAGATTAGCCCAAAATACAACCCTTCAACAACATCTCTGCCAAATTGCAAGTTGAAATGAGCAACGGTTAACAAATGACACTCAAATAAAGACTGCACCGTCCGCGTGCCGCCGCGCTGCGTAGGTTGGTTGCCCCTGCCACTCGGCAATCAACCGGCAAATAACCTACGCAGCGCGGCGGCACGCGGACGGTGTAGTCTTTATTTGAGTGTCATTTGTTAACCGTTGCTCATTTCAACTTGCAATTTGGCAGAGATGTTGTTGAAGGGTTGTATTTTGGGCTAATCTAAAAATAAAAATAAAAAAAATACATACTTTGCGAAAAACTAACCTACAATTGAGACTCGGTTTTAGCTGTGATATAGATATTATAGGTTAAAATAAATGGTTTCATCAGAAAGAGCAGCTCAAAATCTATCGATTTATGTATGTTGATTATTTTTTTACCCACTTCTCTTGGATCTTAAGCGAGTTGAAAAGAACGAGTTTTATGCGAAAATACCGCCACGAGCGTCCGCGTCGGGTGGCCCGCTTGGCTTGGACGCTCCCATATACACATTAAAATTATATGCATACATCACTCTTCTGGGGGGAAACTGATGGTAAACAGTCCTGTATTTATTTTTCTGAAATATTACAAAAAGAAAATACAGAAGCACTTGATGAGGATAAAATCTAGTATCAGAAGAATTTTCAAATAAATACGTCAAAGAGAACTTCAAAAGTTTCTGTTGGAATATTTGCTTCATAATTTTTCAGATCGCAGATTTCGTCTTAATCTAGTGCCTCTGTATTTCCGATTTGTGATATGCGGTCTCGTAAAATTAATATTATATAATGGAAGATTTTTCCAGGTAGGGTTCTTCACTTATAATTTGAGAATTCAATGCCCTTAAAACAAAAATATTTTTTGTACGACCTATAGCAGCCGAGATGCGATATTTTCAGTTTTTATCCATAGCAGCCACTCTAATTACTTTTGTGACTCCGGACCTGGCCTAACTTTTTCTCAAATGTTTACTTTATGGTAAAAAAAATTTTTCTGGGTCAATTTCATCAACCCCTTCGTCACAATCAAAAGAGAACGTCATCGAAAATTTACGTTGAAATCCCCGGCATCCAAAATTCTTAATTACATATTTAATTATTTATAAACAAAACCACCTATGAATTTATGCTCACATGTATTCCTATGAGTAGGTACGCTGTAATGCAACTAGAATTCCCCGATACTGGAACGCCATGATACTGGAACAGGTACCCTCTCCCGGCCGCTGTATTTTCCTCCAGTTCACAAACCGCTGCTTTGCGTGGCGACAGAGCGTGGACCCTGAAGAGAGGCCCCAAGGGTCGCGACCAGGATGATCGGCTTCAAGAGCGCACTCTAATTATTGTTACAGTAACGAAACTACTGGCGTACGTATTTATCGAAGAGACTTAGCAAATACAGATCAAGACGTGGAAAGTCATAGCGGAAATGAAGACGTCCCTAAGAAACGGGATAAGAATGCACTGGACAACACGGAATATGATGATGATGAAACGGAGGCTAGTGGAACGCACCAAGAGAAAGATAAATATGAAGAGTTTGCACATTTTTTTATGAATTTCAGTTCAAATATATAATAACAAACATTTTTTACTGTTGTATTAACTTAAGGCCAGCCACACCTTCGTTATCGCCAGCCATTCAGCGCTTAGCTCGGGCACCATAAGTCGACGGTGAAGATCCACCACCAGCTTCCACACCCTCTTGCATGCCATCTGCTCGGCGCATAGCCAGGGCATCGAAAGCCACCAGGGAAGCTCTTCCATAAGCATCCACATCCTCCCGCACGCCATCTGCTCGGTGCTCGGCTGAGGCATTGGAAGTCGATGGAGAAGCTCTACCACCAGCTTCCACACCCTCCCTCACGCCATCTGCTCGGTGCACAGATAGGGCATCGAGAGCCGCCGGGGATGCTCTTCCACAAGCTTCCACACCCTCCCGCACCCCATCTGCTCGGTGCTCGGCTGAGGCATTGGAAGTTGACGGGGAAGCTCCACCACCTGCTACCACACCCTCCCTCACGCCATCTGCTCGGTGCTTGGCTAAGGCATCAGAAGACAACAGGGAAGATCCAACACTTGTTTCTAGAGTATTGGGCTCTCAGCCTATTCTTAGACGATCGTCTAGAATAATTCAAGCTCCCAAAAAATTGAATTTGTAATTTTAATGCTTAATATATACATTACACTTTTTTTTTCGTTTTTCATTAATTTATTTATCAATTTGTAATTTTTACATATTTTTTTTTTTTTGAGAAGAAGTTTAATCATACGTATTTTGTATAATAATAAAATTTGCTTTTTTTTCATATAAGAACGGCGATTCATTTATATATTGCGAATGTCATTGCTATCAATAAAATCAATCGACCCTAGGACGCCTGCTTCCTCTCGATCTACGTTGAACGTTGAACAGACTGAGAGAACAACAATAAAACTCAATTAAGGCCTCTCACCTTTTATCAATAAAATCAATCGATCCTAGGCAGCTTTTGTTCTCTCGATCTATCATCTAATACACTGAGAGAAAACTGGAGCGCCTACTGAACAGCAAGTGCAGACGCTATACCAAATTGACTGCTGTATTTTGAAATTATAATTTTTATTAATCACTTATCAACTAATTTCTCTGTTTGAGTTCATTTATTATTCATTGCAATCATAAAAATTGATAAAAAATATTTTTTA
Source organism: Copidosoma aretas (assembly GCA_030522625.1). Taxonomy (NCBI): domain Eukaryota; kingdom Metazoa; phylum Arthropoda; class Insecta; order Hymenoptera; family Encyrtidae; genus Copidosoma; species Copidosoma aretas. The sequence goes on along the minus strand of JAPYYV010012239.1, from coordinate 14,386 downwards.
AATCGTAACTGAATAATTACTTTTTTAAAGGATGGATATCCCATATCAAGAACACTTAGATTTTGTGAAAATATATTAAGAAAAAATAAAGAAGCATGATTATTTGTATCAATCAAAGAAGTTCATTAGAGAGCCACGTGGTCAAGACGCGAGATTCGCTGTCCATTTGGTTCGTATTAATAAATTATTACATCTAAGGATGAAAATGTAAACTAATTTCAATTTTATGAATCTTCCCGCAGATCTCGTCAGTACTAAGATTTTAGACTGCCGCAATAGACGCACATGTCATGCTGTCTCTCTTGCACACTGACATAAACACACTAGCAAAGCCTCTGGCATTGCTCGGGGAGTTAGGGACTTATCGAACTTTGATGTCTTGCACGCGATCACTCGGCAGCTAGCAGTAGCTCTTTTCCGCACGACTTACCGACTCTGCTCGTTTGCGATCAGGCATCGCCGCGAGTTTGAGCAGCGACGCCATTACCAGACACCCCCATTTAGGGGTAGTTTGGAACGTTTTTTCAATCCCTTCCCATTTAAATGCCCTTAGGCCTAAAAAAAAAATTCTGACCGGGTTGGATTCAGAAAAATTTATCCTACACGCCGTTTTCGGGAAATGCCACGGTTTCAGATCACCCTGTATATGCAATACAGAGACATTCTTTACTTTACCGCTCTAGGTGCATAATATACTAATTTTTTAATTCATGTAAATTATTCATTTATGTATTATTAGTGAATTTAGAAAATTAATTCCTTAGACAATACTTTTCCGCATGTTTCAACTTATGAGTCCTTGTTACCAACCACTTCGTTATCTTTGACTCGTCTCGTGAGGTAAGTTGTAATTGACATTATATTGACAAACAGAACCTCTATCTCTACGATCAAATAAAACGTCAAACACTAGTTCATTTATGTTGAGAGAGATTGCAGAAGTTCATCCATTTCAACCAGAGAAAGCAAGGCGTCAGTCAGCGAATCACTATTGTACGAACGTTATTCTTGCTGTAATTATTCCAATTTTTTAAGCTGATATGTACGATACGAATTTTGATTTCTGTGAAGCATTTTTCATAAAAAAAAGTTTTATTTTATTTAAGCGTTCACTCATACATTTGTTAATTGTAGTTATTAAAATGGCAAAATAATGTTCTTTTGTTTGTTGAAATGACTTTAAATTAGCTAAGGTAAGTGTCCCTATAACTAAACAGTACCTATAGCTGAACACTCGTCACATATTAGCCGATTACATTTTAAATAACGATTGCATACTAAATTTGTCATAATAGGTACTTTCTTCAGACTTTTACCTACAAGTAGAAAAAAATCTGCATTAACAAAATATTAGTTAATACATATAATTGCACTTTGAATATCCTTGCTTGATGCTCGACCGATTAGCATTAGATTGCTTAAGCCGTCTGCTAAGAAAGACTCATAACTTCTTTAGGCTGTTATAAACATTCTACAATACTTTTATAAAAAAAAGAGAACCAGCAATAGCTTGATACGTCACAAATTTATTGAAGAAAATTTATTTCTTGATACTATTAACTTTTTCATCAATACTGTAGGTGTTTATTTATAGGTACACAGTTTATGAGAGTGTACCTATAGTTGAGCGCCTGCGTTAGAGACCGCACTCCTAACCTATAACTCTAAAACTTCTAACAAAGGTATGTATCTTTACAAATACTTGTCAACATTTATTTTCTAGTCGTTTTCCTGCAATCAACTTTATTAGTATACATCTACTTGAAGCGCAAACATGTTTTTTTCTTTCATGCATTAAAACCTCTTTCACTCAAAAAAGCACGTTCAACTATACGCCACCTGCATGGGAAAAAACGGCCATACTAACTCACAAGAATACATGGCCTCTTATGGGCTGCGAACGTTTAACAATTTTTTTCTCAATTTTCACGCATTTTTGACACCTAGTATGGGGGTATTTCATGTTCAAGGATTTATTTAGAGCCTGAAGCTAATTTTTTTACACTATCAAAATTATTTAGGTATAATAAAATTTGTTTCAGGTTCGAAATAATCCCTCGATTATAAAATATCCCCATATAAAGTGCCAAAAATGCGTGAAAATTGAGAAAAAAATTATTAAACGTTCGCAGCCCATAAGAGGCCATTTATTCTTGTGAGTTAGTATGGCCGTTTTTTCCCATGCAGGTGGCGCTGTTTCAGATTACTGCACGAAGCGGATAGGTACGTCAAAATTTGAACACAGGGGCACCTTAATTTTCATATGTTTAGTTATAGGTACAGGGAACTGCATATACGACCAACAACCTCTATAAGTAACGGAATACACAATAAAATTGATGATTTCCCTATTCATGTGAGGTATTAAAGTTACAGTATTTAATCATATTTTAAAGACTATAATAACGAAGTAAAACACATTGGCAATCGTAATTGCAATTTGATATTGGCCGAAAACTAATAATTTGAGTTATGTTTGTTTGTTGACAAACTGCAACTTAAGCAGCACATTTAAGTTAGGACAACTGTGTCAAAAACGCTTTATTGGTAGTGAATTTTGGAGGAGCACGAAGCTCAAAGGTGCGTTTAGATAATTGTCTGGCAGACTGTAAGACCCAGGAAACTTCATGAATTATGTTTTAATGTTGACAACTTATAGTTATTGTATCAAAGAATAAAAATAACTCATTATTTGTTGTTTCATTTAATTACCATTTATTTTAACTATGGATCAAGGAAAAATTAATAAAAACTTTTTGTTGCAGTACAATATTGCTTCATTACTTAGGTTATACACGCACCTCTCCTTACCAACTAATATATATATATATATATATATATATATATATGTATATATATATACATTAAATATGTAAATCGATTATCTGTCACATTTGTTTTTTATTACAGGGACTATACAAATTATATTTTACTAAATGAATAACACATAACTTTTTTTTTACATACGATCATTTTTAGTTATTAAATTGAAACTTGATACAAATACTTCCCGGATATTACAGTTTTCCAGACTCCTAGCCTCCATATAAACTTACTCTAATGAGGCTCTCTCTCGGCGCGGTGTGGCCATACTACCTATAGCTATAAAACGCTTATCACTGAGTTACGTATAGCTAGCAAATATTCAATAAATCAGGCTTAATGTGAATGCACAATGAAGGATTTATAGATTTAATAATTTTGTAACTCAAGTTTTACTCTCATGATCATGATATTTTGCAAAAGTACCACAAAACTTAGCAACATTTTAAAAAAAATGTTGAAAAATAAATTATTGTCAATCTAAATATTAAGCATTGTTTGAGTATTAGCTAGTTGTACGTTACTCAGTGATAAGAGCTTTATAGCTTGAATAGGTAACGTTCCGCATTGTGAGAACCTCTTTGAAATATTTTGATTTAAACATTCCGCGATAATAGATGTAAAGTATGCAGTACACACTCAGAAAGTAGAATATAATCCTTGCTGCATCACTAGGCATTAAGGCCGCTTTCTACTTAATTATCTAATAAATTTAAAAAAAATCTACTCGAATACGTTCTTAAGGGGGCTCCTGCGAGAAGTGATACCAACCCGAAAATAATTAAGTTAGTTGGTATCGTTGCTGCTTACTGCTGTATATAAATATACATGATCTGCACCATCATATATATGTATAGCTGCACGGTAAAAAAATGATAATGTTTCGACTTGACCAATACTCCACGGAATATCTCGAATTTTTCCACGGATTTTTTCAAAACTGATCGTATCTTGATATGTAACTTCTTGATTATGGTTGAAAAATTACAATGTTTTCACGTTGTTCCATAAAAGGTTGTGTATAATGTGCAAACTTTGAGAGCGAATATCTCGATATTTTCCACGGTTAGAGTGGTAAATAAAGACACCGCTGGAATTAGCAGGTTCTTATCTATCAATTTGACTTTACCTACGACCTCTCAACTCATCCTGCTGGAAACCCCTTAAGCGTTTATATAATTATAATCAAGAGTTATAGAAATATCTTGATTACGTATACAGAAATGGCGGATAATCATCAAAATATAGACTATGGGTATTGTCCCAGGGAATACATGGACATGATCATAATATATGGATTATTTAATTACAACCATGTAGCTGCTGCTCAGTTATACGCTGAAAGGTATCCTGATCGACATCATCCTTCAGCTGATATTATTCTGGCATCAGTTAATCAAGGTTATAACGACGGGAATCTTATCCCTGCAGATGAAAGAAATAGAGAGCTAGGTAACTTATCCCCTTATAAACGATTTCTTTCGATATGAATTAATAGAAGTGTGGTTAAGCCGTGTAATAAAGTTGAATATACTGCAGTAAAACATAGTATTTCTACTGCGGAAACCATAAATATTTAATGTCTTTATCAACAGCTAAAAAATGTTGCGTGATTTTTAATAAAATTTATGAATTCCAAAAAAAAATTTTGTGTTAAATAGAAAGAAAAAATAAAAATCGTATAAAATAAATGAATCTGATGATTTATACAGCTTGTAAAAACCGCGATAAAATCTATTAATAAATTTTGAAATCAAACAATTCGTTTATCCGCAAAAGTACAAAGATCTCTGAAATAACTCCTGTGTTTTTCGATACGCTGATTGCGAATGAGAACATTAAAATTCCCACAAGTGGTTTTTTCTAGCGAATTCTCATAAATGTGCATAAATGAATAAGTGCCATCTTCCTGGACTAACCGAATAAGCCCAAAATTTTCTGATAGCCATATAGTCGATTATGGACTTGTCCTAGTACTTAACGTTGGATACAATTAGTAAAACATATTTTCTACGCTATTAATAAGTAGTATTTAATTTTAAAACTTATTTTACTCGAAAATCATAAGTGCTCTTAATCGGTTAGTTTGGGAAGCCACAGATATATTTAATAGATATGTATTATAATATTATATACATGTACATACATATTATTGTTAAACTAAGCATATAAATATTAGGATAATTGATGGAGGGCAAAGACATCCAAGAGGTTTTCGAAGAGATGAGAGGGTCATTTCTTGCATGAACCAACATCCAACAAGAAGTATACGCAAAGTGGCTGAAATGATCAGGAGGTCTCACTCAGCAGTGCGAAGAATTCTAAAAGAATCCCATTATAATCTGTACTAGCCGTTACCCTTCGTGATCAATTTTGATTTTTACGTTTAGAAAATGGAATTTATTATAGATAAATATTTTTATCAATGCTTTTCACTCAATTGAAACTATTAAATCACTTAATAAACATCATCAATCAAAGCAGAGGTTACCAAATTTTTTACTGATAAAATTTTTTTTGTTTTGTTTCAAGTTACCGCTTCAGCCTACTGGCCTAGAAGCCGGGGCCACCCACTAACCACCTCTGTGTGGGGGTGTATTGCCACAACCATTACTCTACCATACCCTTATAATCATTCCTATACATCACATTATACCGCGGGCACAGAGCAAGCTTCTCCGGTAAGAGCGGGGCAGGAGTCGTACCTTGCCAGTTAAACTGGCACTCTCTGCGTCGAGTGGCGCATCTGGTCCCCTCATTCTGTGTGTCCACTCCGCGCCGGTTAAGCCGGCGCTCTCTGCCGATGCATCGGATCGAGGATAATTAGCATACCCGAAGCAGCCCCATGTTTCGGGGGCCGCTCCTCGCTGGTAAGGCCGGTGCTCCCTGCCCTGGGCCCATGGCATCGGATCCGCTAATCCCTACACCTACCTAACACTGTCTTGCGATTCCGCCAAGGACCTGTGGGGCAAAGGAAACCTCAGAACCACACTGAAGGTGGATCCCAGGGAAAAAACCCGCCCCGAGACAGCTGGGGCTCTTGAGGGTTCTCTTTCCAGGGGGTAAAAAATTTATTCAAAACTATGAAAGAGAAAACGTATAGTTGCCCATAAAGCCTGGCACTTTTAAGTTTATTCATCTAAATAGGCGATAAGTAGATCCAAAATAATACAGGAGGTGTTACAGTAGGCAAACTCAAAATAATCTGTCTTAAATTACTTAATGACGTTGTTTAAGGTGCCCAGCGTGTGAAAGACAGAAAATATATGCAGAGAGACTTAGATAAATAAAGTAGAAAAAATACATTGGAAATAAACAAAAAAAAAGAAAATGTTGATTTTTCGAAATGAAGAGATAAAAACAGATCTGTTGGAATTTTAAGTGGATGCATTGGAAGTTAAAAACTAGGACATGGACCGAGAAGTGTGATTCTCAACAAGAAATTTTCCCGGCACGGAAAAAACGGTAGATAGGGAGCACAGGACAGTTAAAGCAGTTTTAGGCTAAAGCCAAAGAGATATAGTAGAAAGTTTAAACCAAAGATTATTTTTCATGGGTTAAATGATAAAATTATATTGCACATACGTAGCGGAGACTCGTCTATGAAAAGGGGGACTCCCTGTTCCTCACCTCTTTAAGCAAAACCCCTAAACCTCTTTAAACCGTCTTATTTTTGAAAACCCTGACCACATTTTTTACAAATTTTTTTTTATGTCCTTCATTATACATTAATATATGTCTATTGAAATGAGCCGATCTTTTAAAACTTTTTTTACATTCAACACATTTAGATAATTTTTGCTTACTATGTTCTTTGAAAAATGAGATTTTTCTGAAGTTTAATGTTGTACTGTTTATATCTTTAATACAATATTGTATGAATCAAAATTACATTAAATATAAGTATTAAAAAAAATTTTGAAAACTACCTGTAAAAATATAATATATTACTTTAATGTAACAAATTCTAAGTATGTAATAAATTTTTCAAATTTCATTTACAAGTTTTACAATACATAAAGTGGAAAAATTTTGTTCATAATAAGCAACCATTGGAATTTACGAAGTCAAAATATTTTAAACAGTAGGGAGTCTTTTTAGCTGAAAGAATCTCAGTTAATCACTACAAATTATAGAAGCTTACAAATAGAATGATGGCGATTGTATATAATGTGTAAATAGTGCTCAAAAAATGTAAAGAGCATAAATGCATTCAATCGACGGCATAATTGTACTAATATAAGTATATAGATTATCTTATATTGATGTATTATAGATGTGGTGAAATTCAATCGAAAGTCCGATTATTTTTAGTATGTTTGTTACTGGGTTATAGCTTTTATGGTTGTTCTTTGAGTTTTTAAAGTAATATTAACTTTTGAAAAAAAGCCGGTGAGTTAACTCAAAAAAAGATATATTTTTTTTAAGTTAATTTTTTCAAAAGGAATATATTTAAAACTGCATAAAAAAAAAAACTTATAAATAAAAAAAAAATTGAATTATATTTCAATAATCATTTTTTAAATTGAATAATAAAGCAATTTCAAGCTTTATTAATAAATAACAGAAAAATTGATTATTATTTTAAGAAATTTTATATATTTGTATGATAATTATTAATATAATATATCTTATAAATAGAAATAATTAGAAAATTTGCAAGCAGAGCGCGCAGGTACGCGAATAAACATATGAAATAAATTTAAAAAAAAAAGGACAGGTTACGTAATGTAATTACACAGGTAGCAGAAGAACTAAAAATGATGACGCACGATATGTTTAAAAATTTATAATGACAGTAACTGTTTTATCAACAGTGTTATTTTAATAACTTATAATGAGAATACTTTTTTTTTTATAATAAAATTTTAACTAAAATGCCTGGTATTTCTGTAACATATGACAGTATAGACTATTTTACTCACAAAAGTATAGATAAAACAGCTGATAATGTACAATTAAAATATCCAGCAGGAATTTTGAATAACATAAAAGAAGGCCTTTTACCTTGCGAACATAAGTTAAAAATTTGAGCAATCGTTATGTTAATATGAAATTCAAGTATTCAGTACCCACTGCAATGTAATTTCCTGATTGATCTTTGTGTCGGAGCATTTTAATGTTCGTTGTGAGATGATTTATGTTGATGTGACAAATTAATAAACTAGAAAGATATTTATATTCTGCTGGCCTTGTTTATATCACCAGAGAGTGAGAGAGAGAGTAAGCATAGTATACTAACCTGGTTATTACTAGGAAATTCCGGTGTTCCATACCCCCTGAGTAATTAAGTATCTGTTGGGTGGAGAGAACGTGGTGAACGAGGGAAAAAAGATTTAACGAGTTACACTTGCAGTACTTGTGACCGTTGAGTTCTTCGTCACCATGACCTATTTCAGAGAGATCACCCAATTCGTCTTACAAATTTTACTAACTCACATATGTCAATTGAGGAGCTTAGGTATCTTGGTCTTTTTACATGATCGGCACTATAATTAGTTTAAATTTATACATTATTTTGATGAAGAATCCAACAGAAAGACGAAAAGCGGAATTTAAATTATTATCTACTTGAGGAATACGATAAATATTGCATAAAAGAAATATTTGGTTTAAATATTTGAGATAATTTTCTTATTAATTTACTGAATGTAAGTCTAAAGTTTAGTTATAAAAATAAATTAGTTGTGTTACATATGATATAAAGAGAAATGATGTATACTTATTTCTTATGCCTTTCCTCTGCAGGTAATTGTTCGGTTCCGTTAATTTTAATTTTAATTATCTTAGATTGGATTAAATGATTGAAGGGTAAAAGAATGGTTGACGTGATTTTGGGATGTATATATATATATATATATATATATATATATATACATATTTTTATGTATATAAATTTAATAAAATTTTGTAGTATAAGCGAAGTTTAGAATTTGCACATTGCTTTATATTTGGTTTACACGGTGCAAAGAGCAATATTACTGGACTCCACTACCCCATCTGGCCATATGACTCACCTGTCGACTTCAGCCGTCTCTATCCCTCTACTGCAAGTGACAACTAAATTATAAAAATAAAAATTTTATTTTATCAGGTCATTGCAATTTTTGAGAAATAAGTTTGAAATGTACGAATAAAAAATACAAAATTTTTATTAACTATATATTTATTTTGAACAAATATACACGAAATTTCTTCATTACAAAAAGTAGATTACACATATGAATCTTAGTAAACTATATGTATATTAATTATAGCAAGTTTTATCATCGCTTAAACAATCACTGGTATCGCTGTCGTGGGCCAACATTTATATTAACTGCGCTATTCAGACTATACTCCTCATTTATCCAAGCAATTCGCCTTGCTGGATACCATTCGATATTCGAAGGGGGCGTCCCTGTTCTCGCAACCATCATTTTTATGAAACAGTTAAACTTTACTAAGATTTTTTCTTGTGTCTTCATCGACATGTTTATGAACAGGACCATGTGAATTATCCACATGAAGAACTTCTACATAGTTATATATTAGCTTTACCAATATAAGCTGAAGTTATTTTATGTTCATCAATCTTTTTAATTACACGTAAAAGATATAATTCCCGAAAGTCGATTCTTATATTTTTTGCATACATAGTTCTTACACTGTCGTCACACAGTTCTGTGAAGCGACGGGGTACTTTATCGCGTAAGGTTGTTTTTACGCCATGCATTGTACCATGAAACACTCTGGTAAATGTAAGAGTGGAGTCTTTTTTATTAAGATTCATCTTACTTATTGTTTCTTCGTAGGCTTGGATTTCGTTAAGTCACGTCATTTCAAGGAAATTAAATTATGTATAATGCTATGCCACGCAAGTCCTTGCAAGCTCCTCTTATACAAATAAAAAGAAATTGAATTAATGTAAAACACACTGTTTTATTATATCTACAGGTTTCTACCAAGTGATCCAGCCAGTGCTAATAATACCACTTTTACATTTGTCATGATGTTCATATGTATGCGTTCCGGGCCTCGATAACTGGGGTACATAGTCATTGACACCGAACCCACATTGTAAATCAACCAACACGTTCTGCTCTACGAGTTTTATCACCCTATGGATACTTAAAGCCTCATACCGACTAGATACTTTGCGAGTTGATGAAGTTTCGCAAAAAATTTCGCTTGACTATTCACATTCATTACTATCACAACAATCACAAACAAACGTTCGCATTCGCCCGTACGTAACTACATCCATCACAACAACGGAAGATATTCCATTAAATGTTGTTGTTGCCCACTTCATTAGAGTACTAAATTCATTCATTCTATTTTCGTACTTTAAATTTACAAGCATATGAATAATTAGATGCCATGCTAATCAGTTTAAGGATTTTTTAAAATGAGGTTATAATACGCATTTTCCACCCTTACACTCGTCATTGTCAGTTCGATATGCACTATTACATATTTTCATCACATTTTCATCGTCAATATAATTTTTATAGTCGGTAACAGAATCGACGTCACTACAGTCATCATTATCATCATCATCATCATCATCATCATCATCATCATCATCATCATCATTATCATCTTGCGTCAGTTTATTTTAAAAACTTTTCAAATTTATTTTTCTAATCATGGTAAGGGCGGAATCAAAATTTATTTTCAAAGAATTTTCATAAGTTATCCGGATTCCTTTTACTTTACACACGTCGTGCGTCTTTTCTCCGGTAGTGCAAACATAGTATGCATAAAATTTAAGCCCGCCTGAAATAAAAGTTTAAATGTACGATCCTGCTGCGTACACCTCTAATTCATCAGTTCAATCTCCTAATAAAGAACCGGTTGGGTGTCGATATTCGTCAATATCATCAGAATGACACACAAATATTTTTTAATATATATCATAGTACAAGACTCCTTGTCCTAATTTATAAAGTTATGCATATAATGATAATCTAGCCCACGCAGTAGTGTAAGTGGCAATTGCGACGTTGGTGCACGGCAAAGAAACTGCGCTTTCTGTGTTATATTTCCACGTCATGTATAAAACATCGTTACTCAACATAACAGTGTTTATACTTCTATTTTGTCACTCGTAAGAAGTTTTGATAATGCTTGGTATTACGAACAATAGTAGTTTGTGACATACTTCCTCGCTGCCCGAATTGAGACGAGTTTAGACATAATTTTGAAACTGACCGAAGACCAGGATATTTTTCAATTTTATTTTTGTCTAATTCCATTTCGTTTTCGTCATAATGTTTTTTTTATAAATTTTGCATCATCTTCCTCTGATTTTATATCGCTCGGCCAAACGCTGGATTCTTGTTTCGATTTAAAAGTATTTATATATTGGGAGAAAAGTCCCCTGGTATGTATAATTGGATCATATTGAACTACATTGTACTGCTAAATGACATCGACACAAATTAATTTATAACGTAATTTCAACGCATGCTTGATTTTAATCGCAGCCCAAACGCCCAGCAAAGCAAGATTGTTAATATTTTCGTGGATACATATTTTGGAATTGAAAATTTCACAGCATGAACAATATAATGGAAACAATAACTTATTATGCATTTTTGTCGGTAGAACAGGGTGGAATAAATCACGTGGTGGTAGTATTTTATACTTTACAAAGTCGAACTTGTCTTCCGTCAGTGTAAAACATTGTGATCCTGCATAAGCTTTAGGGTGACCTACAGGAAATGTCCCAATTTTACATACATAGGGATACAAAGAACAAGCGTCAAGATATTTAATTTGTTCTTTTTCACTGACTTTATAGCAGGTAGCAATATTATCAGCTCGTTCCCCGTAAAAAACGTTAGGAGGATTCAAAATATTAATCTCAGCGATACAGTGATTTTTAATATAACTTTCAAATTATATATTTTTTAAAGGTTTTTATCATAGTCATGCTCCTACATTTCTACAAAGTCGTATCCCCATGCTATTATTTTTTCAATAATTTCGATAGTGTCTTTGTATTGTTTGGAAAAACTATTTCCACTCGATGTTACTCTTCCTACAATAACCAACGTATGCATTTTTCCGAATACATTCCGCTTCGCGTGTAACCTTCCATAGGTATTATTCCTATGGTTTGGCGGGTCAAAAATTTTTTTTAAAAAACCGCGGAGTAAGCGCTCGCTATCGTAACGTTTTCGACGAATGGATCCACATTAGCTGCGTGCAAAAATATTTTACAGAAAGCCATACAAGCTTATCGTAAAGCTTTGACATCCTGTTTTCAATAGTCAACCATCTGAGCATCAAAATAAAATATTTCATTTTTCGTATCGATATTGTTATACCATGCGTAGAAGTCATCGCGTTCACTAGCGGTCTACCATGCGTAGAAGTCATCGCGTTCACTAGCGGTCATAGATTCAGGAGAATAATAACTTGCATCTGGGTAGATGCCAATGTAATTTTTATTTGCTGCACCGTTAAAAAGATGAGGAAAATATCCCTTTTTAATTTCTCTACTAAGACCGAATATTTTCGGAAAGTTAGCTAATGTCATTAGGAAATAGTTTAAACTATTAATGAATTTTGTTCGATCTACCTGTAATTGTATAATGTTCCTACCATTTAAAATAACATCGGGAATCGTTGTAGTATTTTTCACTATATTATTGACTATGAATTGCGCATCGAACGCTTTAGCGTTGTGTGCTATACATACGAAAGAAGTATAAGTTTTTTTTTATATCGCATAACTAAATTTACGATACTACGCAAACAGTTATCTCCCTTAAAAACAAATTCACGTGGCCAGCATAAATTACAAAAAGACAAATCTTCTCTGTCGGAACACCCATCGCAACATACTTGCGCTACATATAACCTCGGTACATATTCACACGTATTTTGAGAATCTTGTAACGTCATGTCCTGTCTCATTCCAAAATCATAAAAGATAAAATCATTGTTTTTCGAGTTACATTTTTCATTTCTTATTAAAGGTTGCATGAAGCATTGTTCGTCAATACCATGTTCAGTCTGACAGAATTAACACTGATTTATACCGCATACGTGTTTGCGAACCGCTTAATTATAAATGCGCGAACAAGTTGGACACATTTTTACTGTCTCGCAAATGTAACGTTTGGCAAGTTTATGAGTTTTGTGTTTAGCATAGCAACCAGGCATTTTATAGTTAGAAAAACAATTTTCATCAAATAAATAATTTTAACAGTCTTTGCATACAATTTTGTCGTTAACACCGTTTTGCCCATTAACGCAATCGGGAGTTGCATCACAAGAAGGACATCTCCTCCCACATTTGTGCATAAGATTGTTTTTAAATTTTTTATCACACGGAAGACAAAAATACATTTTTGCAAGTAAAGATACAATATTTACAATCAAATCATAATGATTTCTATCATTATCGTACAATATATTAATAAATTTATCACGTAATATTTTATCTTTAGAGCCGTTATATATAAGGGACGAACCGGTCCCAAAAGACTTACAATCGTAAATCGAATCCCTATTCAATTTTTTTAAAGCGTTTTTGAAAAATTTCAATTCTCGCAACGCCGAACCCGTTCTCTGTTTCTTTTAAATCTAGTTTACAAAGTCGGATCAATTAAAGAGAACATTTTTTTTTCTCTATGCTACATTTAATTTTTTTTTCATGCTGTTTCCTATGTAGGAGAAAAGTTTTTAATAATTATTATGTCACTGCAATCTAAAGCTTTTGGTAAACATAAATCATCATTATTATTAATTTGCAAAACCACTTTTTAATTTAATTTTTTTAACGCGCGTACTTTTAAATCATTTCCTCTACCTATCGCTACTTCAACGTTAGTAACCATGATTTTAAAACTTTCATCAACTTTAAATTCTCTTCGACTTCGTGTAATTTTATCAAACAAAATCCCCAAGTCATCGTAGCGCAGATTACGCAATGGTCGATAATATACCCATGCGGCTCTTATGTTAAACGACGAAGAATTTATAGTGACTTCTACCAGATGATCGTCATTACATCTGGCCCGGATTTTGCGTCCAATTTCATGCAATGCAGCTCACATACATTCAAACGGTCCTGTTTCACACAACCCTATATCTATTTTAAAAACTGATTCCCGTTCGATCATTCTAAAACTCCTTACAAGTTTCTCACTATCGCTGATAATTTTAATCCCAGTAACTGTTGACGTTGTCGAGTTGTCTTGTAGGAGCAAGTCCGACAATTCTGCTTGTTGCAGCTCTTCTTCCTCCCCCTCTGCACCTGTAACACTGGTCGTTAAGATCGTGCTGCTGTTGATGTTGTTGTTGATACTGAATGGGGTCTCTATCCATGTCGATGCTGCAACCCGTGGAGGAGCGCGTTGATTACAACCTAACGTATCTGTAAATAATAGCAGGTTAACTATGATAAATTATAAAATAAGACAAATATTTATATCAGTCTTACAGTCAAATTAATGAACAAACATTGATACTATTCTTTTAATTAGACGTATGTGTGTGTGTAATTTTAAAATTACACCCACACATGTATACGCGTTACTCCATACCAAGCAAGTTCAACGCTTGT
>JAPYYV010012238.1:0-12875 GCA_030522625.1 Copidosoma aretas | reverse complement strand
GCGCTCTTTATTAACGGAGGCACCAAGTATGAATTTCAACAGAGGCTTGAACTTGCTTGGTATAAAGTCAATGCGTATGCATGTGTGGGTGCAATGTAAGTGCACACACACTCACGCTTAAAAATAATTCTGTTCGAAAAATCAAGTATAGAAGCCACGTTCTGTATATTGAAAATTGAATAATCAAAAAAGTTGTAGTACGGGAGTGTAATTAAATTTGAATGGATTAAAAATTATGCTAAAGTATCTCTTTCGATGCCAACCTATTGTGCAAATATTCAATATTCTAATTTTTTATTAAATCCAAAAACGGCAAAAATATTTTCCTCGTATTTCATAGTGACTTAAGAAGATTCGGGAGTATCATTCAGCGAGGCGAGGAACGGGGAGTCCCCGGCCCGCGCAGCTTGGCCTCCTTTACCGCGCACCCCCACTTGCACTCTACGAACTCGATATTTTCCTTACATTTAGCGTTAGCATTGTTTAAAGTGCACTATAACATGACTTAAAATTTTACTCACTGGATCTTGAAACAATCCTTCATTCGTAGGTATGGTTTTTTTAATATCTTTGCATTTTCCAAAGATACATGTCCATGTAAACAACAAATCAAGGTTACATTCCATAAGAGCCTATGTTATTGCACTCATTTTCATTTGTATCATTCTTTTCACAATGAGCTATAACAAATATTTAAAAAATTCATATAAGTTCTAAGTATTACAGACTATCAAGAAAAATCAATATTATTGTGATCTCTGCACTTTATTATTACCCCGAATTTCCTTAAATATGCTTGTAGTAGCTATTAGAACTATGTTAAACTTTATCAAATTCCAATTCGTAACGATTAGGAAGTAATGATCCACGTACACTGTATATTAATACTGAATCTGAAAGACTTGGTAACACGTCTTCCTCTAGAAGACCTAAGGCGATGTCAGTCAATGTCGGAGTACAACAACCACATATAGGGTAACCTATTCACTGTCTATAGTATCTATATTTGAATACAAAGTACGTGGAATTAAGAAGAATCCGAACTCCATCAAGTAACTGCTTCTTTGACATATCAACTAAACTGCTTAACTTATTCCACATTTTTGAAACTTCCTGCATTATCAGATCATATGGAAAATTGGTATATATCGATACAACAGCGAGAACATTAATTTATAACCGTTAGAAACGACAACATTTTTTTATAAGGTTTTTAATTAATAACTATTTCATAGGGAGTACTTAAAACTGTAAATATTTCCATTAATACTCTAGGTAAAGTTTTGTGAAAAACATAAACGGGTGATCCTATACTAGGAAAAATGATTCTAGCCAGACTTGTGGTGGCCAGACATGTTACTGACACTAGACATTCAAAAAAATTTTTTGCAATACAACTTCAAGAGAGAACTTTTGGAATAACCTAATGTTTTATGGTATTTTAATACTATTAAGAGAACATCTGACTAAAATAAACTATTAGATTCTCATAAATTATTTATGAAATGTTTATGTAAGAAATTACATCTAACACTTCAATATTAATTTCTCTTTTTCTGAGTTCATTTGTTTGATAATTTAGTTTGATTGTGGCTCATTATTGTGACGATTATGGATGAAGTTTAGTATGACATTAGACCAAAATGTTCGCTCTATGTGTGAAAACAATTTTTTATGCTACGTCTGACTAAATTTTGGTGTATGTTACGTAAAAGACTTTTAAGCATACGATTAAAGGTATTAGCAACGTAGTTTAACATCTATGTTGGGTGCACAGTACCTTAGCCAGCAGGGGCACTTCTGCATCTTTGATGCTTCATGGTCATGTTTTTAGCTCTTCATATTGCATCATAATTATCTAGACCAGTTTTTCTAACAACCAAGACTTTTTGCACATGCGAGGAGTACCTATACCCTCGTACTCTCTGACTAACAAGATTAGGAAACAGTGATCCTACAAACAGTTCCCAAACCATGGCGCGCGATTCAAAAATTTCGAAAAACCAATCATTTTTATCCCAAGCTATGAAACTTAATAACCTGAGTTCTTATATCTCACAATCCAATAGACTATATCCCAATAACCCAAAGGACAGCAAGATAAAACTTTTTTAATGCTTTCACTATTTTTTCACTATTGATTAATTTAAATCCGAAGCAGCCAATCCCTGGTAACCGAATAGGCTCGCTTGGCTTTGATTTTGTTTATCAATCAAATAAACTAAATCCCAAGCACTTAATCCCTAGCTACCCAATGGGCTCGCTTAGCTTTACTTATATAAATTTATCAATTAAATAAACTAAATCCTATGCATTAAATCTTCAGTGACCCAATATGCTCGCCTACTTGCACTTTTATTTATTAATCAAATAAACTAAATCCCAAGCACTCAATCTCCAGGAACCCAATACGCTTGCTTGGATTTGCTTTTGTTTCATAATTAAATAATTTTAACCCAAAGCACTTAGTCCCCAGTAACCCAATCCGTTCACCTGCTATCGTATTTTTTATATATTGATTAATTTAAATCCCAAGGAGCCAATCGACAGTAACTGAATGATATTAATCCCCCTTTTTTTAAAAGAATACATACATGCATCACATGTATTGTAGTCCAAGTATTCAAATGCGCTTGATTGTGCTTTTTTAATACTAAAATTTTTAATATTCAAAAAAGCAAAGTTTAGTTAGACAATAAGATGGCTTGCTTATTCTTTGAATTAACAAATAAATAACAATTTAAGCAAGCTTTGGGAAGTATGCAAAGATAAGCTCGCTTGCTCCATAGTTTGATTACATAGCAAATAATTTATGCAAGCAAAGCTAAGTAGGTCAATCATCCAGCTCGCTTAGTATTGAAATTTTAAAAATCAAGGATATCACAAGCAACTAAAGTTGATCAATTCAAAGCGCTTGCTCTCTAGAATAAGTATTATTAAAAAAAATATATTTATTTATTGTAGACAAGCACAATCAAGATTTTTTCAATTCTCTACTTGGCCCGTGCCGCTCTGCATAAAATACATAAATTATATCACCAGCAGGCAAAGGTTAGTAACCAAATGCGCTTTCTTCTTTTTTCTCTGTTCATTCATACACTAATTGATCTACTAAACAGGAGCAGCTTAATAACTCATTCACATATCTTCTTCTTATTCTTACCATATAATGATTTGATACTATTATAAATGAATTCAAGCAAGCAGCGTATTAGGTTACTGGGGATTAAGTGCTCAGGGTTAAATTTTTTAAGTTAATAAATAAAAATGAAAGCAGGTGCGCCTATTGTGTTAGATATTGAGTGCTAAGAATTTAGTTTATTTAATTCATAAATAAAAACGCAAACAGGTGAGCATATTGAGTTGCTAGAGATTAGATGCTTAGGATTCAGTTTATTTAATTAATTAATAAAAGTAAAGCCAAGCGAGCGTATTGGGTTACTGAGGATTAGGTGCTTAGGATTTTTTTTTTAAATTAATAAAAAAATGTAAAGCAAAGCAAGCACATTGTGCTACTGCGGATTAAGTGCTTGGACTTTTGGTTTTTTAAATTAACAAATAAAAGTAATGCTAAGCACGCCTGTTGGTTAACTGGAGATCTGTAGCTTGGGATTTACTTTACATAATTAATAAATAAATGTTCAAGCAGACGAGCATATTAGGTTACTGAGGATGAAGTGCTTGGGATTCAGTTTATTTAATTAATAAATAAAAGTAATGCTGAGCAGGCCTATTGGTGAACTGGGGATTTGGAGCTTGGGATTTAAATTAATCAATAATTGAATAATAGTAAAAGTATTATCTTGATATCCTTTGGATTATTGAGATTTTGGATTGTTGGGCTATGGGGTTCAAGAGCTCAGGTTATTAGTAGTATGGGTTTGCTCATAAGGGCCCGTCACCGATCGAGGTCGGTGCAAACACCATGTTTTTATCGACGTAGCTTATCCCCCTGAACATTAGAAGCAAGGGTGTTTTGCATCAAGAAGTTGCTAATTAATTGTTATCAACAAATTTTTAGGTCAAATTTAAAAAGTTGATTTTTTAGCCTGAAATTTTTTTTTCACATTTATTGGCTCATTCTAAACAGAAAAGTCTTTAGATAAATTATATAAAACCCCTCTGTTTGGAGTAAAAAATTCACAAAATTTGAAAAAACGTGTTTTTGTGATTTTTAACTACAGATCACTTAGCTCCTACTCAATTATTTTTAACTCACCAGGGCTCAAATTTTACCTGAAAACTGGTACTTACAAATAAAAAAAGATTCAGGACCCTTTACTGTAATGAGATGGAGCTATGATCGATCAACGCATGCCTATTTTCATGCTCATGCATGCAACTGATAACAGTCCAGACGTTTGAAGATTGTGTTTATATTGTCCAGGCCAAAGCAAGTCTAAAGAAAGATATTGTGAATGCGAATAGCTAGGATTTTTATATAAAAAGTGCTAATTAATAGTAATGACCATTTTTGTAAATTTTTTTACAATATATATTTGACATGCTTATTTGCGCTATTGATTTTAATCCAATAGTTTGCAGATCGATTCTTTTTTATAATATTGATGAACAAGTTTTCCCTATAAGAATTTCAAATTTTAATTTCCAATAGAATAAATCAAATGCAATTTTTCAACTCTAACTTTTAAGCACCTAGATTTTTAATAGAACGAAAAAAAAAAGATTTACTAGCTAACATTTGCTGTTTGAAGACCTCTATATTATTTATTTAAAAAGCACTATGTAGCATTTTTTAGATGTTCGTAAACATATGCTTTTTTTCCAAAAAATAAGCACCACTTATTTATAAACAAGTAACTCTAGTGAATTCGTAGTCATTTAGTTAGAGAAAAAACAAGCTTGTATTTATTACTATTAAATGATATTACAAAATTACTGATGCAAAACGTTTTTTAATTTTGTATTTATTTAATTTTTATGTACCTGATCAATGTATCGGAAAATAAATCAGGAAAGTTATAAAATAGTAGTTTTTGTCGCAAATGTGCATCTCTCCAAAATGGTCCCTGGGCCCTCAAAACCGCCCTGGCTGGATGCACATGGAAGGCAAAAGCTATTTTTCCTTCCGAGGGAGTACTAGGGTTTCAAAAAGGCCCGAGGTAGGAAGATATTACATCAGTTGAATTAAAATAGTATGTCCGAAAAAAAATACGAAAAAAAATTTTTAGGTTAAAAAATTCACTTGTTTAATTTGACATGATTATTTGTTAATCACAATTGATTAACAACTTTTTTATACAAAACACCTTGCTTTTTATGTTTAGGGGGGCAAACTACGCCTACCTTTACTTCAATCTAAGCTCCGCCTACTTCCTATAACTGAAATACACCTGATTTAATGCTACTATGACTAATGATAGCCGAGTAGAATAGTCGTTTTGCTCCTTCTTGGTGTCGTGTCTTCAATTCCAGTCAATGTCTTTCTTTTTATGTGAAAATATCTCATGCGGGGCCTAGACATTTCCGTCTCGGGAGTGAAAATTTTCGAGTGTTTCCCTTTTCGTATAACGATTTAACAGGATTACCGGTCATTTTTCCGGATCGGATTTTCCGGCATTCATTTTTCCGGCAGCGAATAGTTCCGGAAGACGAATTTCCGGCGCAAAAATTCCGGCGGCTTATTTTTTCGTACGGTGAATTTTCCGGAAAATTTATTGATACAATCATACAATAGCTTAAAAATTTACATTGTGAGCAATCGCTCGTAAAAAGTCCAATTTCTTTCCTGCATAGTCATCGTGACTCTGAGTCATTCCTTGGATTCTGTTTTTATTTTCAATCCATTTAGCCTTTGGTGCTTCTTTCACTTTTTTGCTTAAACTCAGTTCCGTGATCATAATTTCTGTATCAGCTTGCTCTTTTTGAAATTCAGCAAGGCAGCTGTACAAGTCCGGATAGTTTTTCCCCACGATAATGTGAAAGTGATTGTGCTACCCTTCACTGCTGTTAGTGGTCTTGTGCTCACTAATAAGTGCTGCTTCATGTTGATTCCATAGTTAAGGTAGATACTGGTTCAACTACAACGTTGCCAATTTGACCCGAAGTATCGCAGACGGTTGTCGCTCAGGGTGATCTTCCGCTTTTCGTTTCAAGGAGCTCTTGAGTTTTTCAGCGCTGCACTCACTAAAGTTGGGAGGGACCGTATTAGATGATTCAGCGGGATCTTTGAAAACCACAAGTATCTCTTCTGGTCGTGGATCGTTTGTGACGGCCCTAAATGGAGAGAATTCTCATACCGCTGTAGTATATATGCATACTGCGTTTGCTCGAGTGTCATACCAAATCAGTATGTCAGCGAGCAAACTCAGCATGGCAAAATGTATAGTAAGTATACAACGAGCCTACTGTAGTATAACTACAAGCCTACTGCAGTATGTACTGCTGTATCTATCGCAGTACACGGGAGACCTGTACTACCGCAGTATGAGAGTTCTCTCCGTGTAGCCTTGTACTTTTTCGTCGCGCGCCGCCTCGTGCATTTCCACTGTCGTTTTTCACCGACTTTTTTACTATGGTAGTAGAGGTAGCCGTGGAGAATAAGCTTATTACGAACAATTTCGGCATTCATGTCGAAAACGAACGAAAAATTTCAACGGGGAATTGAATTGCCAAAGTATTATTTTATTTGTTGATTAATTGTCACAGGCAAGCTGTGAAGTCCACGCTATGAGACAAGGTAAAGCCATCACGGTAAAAAAGCCGGGATAAAACCTAGCCGGAAACATGGAACCAGAAAAATAAACAACGGAAAAATGTATCCGGAAAAAAAATCTAGAGTTGTAGCAAACCGGAAAAATGACTGAGCCGAAGAAATGGTCGGATACCCTTTAACAGATTTAGGTATAGCAGCAGACTGTATCAGCTGGAACGACCAAAGCCGACGACGCACGAGTGCGAAAGCGAACGAGTGAGAGAGCTACAGTGTCGGCCGGGCATTGCAATGGGCACTTCAGGCAGTAGAAGTGATGGGAGACAGAGACATCATGTAATATGTATATTTTTTTCATGTGAAAACATCTTATGCGGCGTTCGGGCTTTTGGCTTGGGTAGTGAAAATTTTCTAGCGTTCCCTTGCTTCGCGTGACGCTTTGAATATACGTATCTAGGTTTATGGCAGTAGCTACAACTGCGCATATATGTCAGTATGTCTATAATCTTCCCTCTCCACCCGCTGCTTGTGTATATATATACGAACAAAGTGCCTCTGTCACAGCTTTTGTCTGTTTCGTTGTTTACTGTTTTCCCTCCACTATCCAGTATACTGTAGCTGCTTCACGGAAAGACAAATCCTTACCAAGTAATGAATAATCCTACTGTCTGTGGTAAGGAATTTTTGATGAAAAAGGTCTTTTTGTGTATATATACGGGCAGAGTCGACGACGAATGCATGAAGTGAGAGGAAGAAAGACACAACAAAAGAGTTTGGAGGGCCGAGATCGAAAGTGCACTATCAGTTACACACTGTTATATATGCTATACATACACATACGTATTGACGAATTCGCTCTAAGAATGAACCTGGAGGGGACAAAACGATATGCGCCAGCGCCCATGGTGGAGACACAGTGAAACCCGAGGGCAAGCAAGCAAACAGTTGATCGCAGCAAAATTAGAATCTATAAATAAAACAGATTTTGAGTCGCAATATCATTTCGCTATATTTAAGACAAAAATCAGCTTCCTCGAATAAAGTAAAATACAGCTAGTGAGTTAAGTTTGTTTTCCTGTGAATTGAAAATAAGAGGTTGGAAAACCGAAGTGAACGTGAATATCTGTCAATATATTTGTTTATGTGCGTTGTACTAGCATACATGAAGCGAAAAATTTGTAGCCGATAAAAAAATTAATACGTTCGTTTATACGGTGTGGATTGGTGCAGGCATTTTAACAGTGTTTGTTGAATGTGCGAGATATCGATGAAAATGCGAGCAGTAGCACGGCATGTACTCGGTCACATTGGTCATTAGGACGTCAAGTAGTCGTCACGTGGAGCAGACGCTGCGCCTGCCAATCTATGTACAATTTTATGTGTTTACTTTCCCAAGCAGTTATACTTCTAACAAACATAATGTCAAAATGCCTGCACTGTCTCAGACCAGATAAAGACGTGTGTATTCATTTTTTGATCAGCTACAACTTTTTCATGTATGCCAGTACAACGCATATTAACAAAGATATTGACAGATGTTCACGTGCACTTCGGTTTTACAACCTCTGATGTCAAATTCACAGGAAAACAAACTCAACTTACTAGCTGTATTTCACCAAATTCGAGAGTGCTGATTGTTCTTCTAATTATAGCGCAATTATATCGCGACTTAAAATCTATTTTATTTATATATTCTAATTTTGCTGCGATCACTTGTTTGTTCGCGTCCCCCGTGGTACAAGCACTGGCCACAAGCTGAGGGCACCACTCGTTCTTCTCACAGCGAATACGTATAATTATGTACATGGATAGAAAAGGTGATTAGAAAAATCAACAGCTCTGGCAACGGAAAGAGTTGAAAGTTCATCTATCCAAGTACTTAACCGCGGCCAGTGCTGCTTAACTTCGATGATCGATGAAGCTGATACTCTACTGCTATGCTAAAATAGCGGGTAAAGAGGGACATGCATTTGGTATACAAATACCTCAATAGCCAGTTGCCAATACTTTGATTGACAAAATATTTAAATAATGTTAAAAAAATACGCATTTTAAATGCAGCACTTATAAGTACAGTAGCTAAGAATACATCACTTAAATTGTTGATTTTAATACTAAATATAATTGGCTATCGTTGTTATATTATTTATAAATCAATATTATTTGACGTACTTCAGTCCATACCTTTTTATTTTATTTTTTCTGTATTATAGTGCTATACGTCTGGCTCTTTTCTGAAGGCAGTGCTCAGGGCACTTAGCACTTGGGTGAGAGAAGGAAAGAGGGATGGGAGGTGGTGAGGGGTGACTAATAGCCGTTCTGCTTTCGCCTAGGACAAGTACTGTGGGGTGGGGAAAAACCTCTTGGGAAAAATCCAACCTGGAACGGCCCGGTGTATTGCCTAAATTTGGTCCGGGTGTATCTGTCCAGGTGTAACGCATAGGGCACCAGGACCGGACTGTATATCCAACTGTATATCCAACTGTCGCAAGTGACACTCTCGTTTTTTTATTTTGTAGTGTGATTAGTCTCATAAATTATTGTTGTTATTATTGTCGTTTTCGTTATTTTTATCATCACTGTTATTATTCAGATTATAAATTTCTTAAACATTTTTGTTATTATTTAATTTATTGTTATTATTTCTATTATAATTATTACTACTTCTACTATAAATATTACTGTTATTATTACTGCTTACAATATTTCTACAGCTGGTATCAAATAGTACTTAGTAATGGCCTGTACTCTTTTTATTTCTGCCAAAGGCCAAAGAAACTTGCCGAAAACTGTTAACAAGTCTAATATTTGCATTAAGACAAAGCGTCAGAATCATTATGTAAATAAATCATGGGATACTGTTTTCTTACCACCTTGCGGTAAGTATCTCAGCGCGTTTTTTTCAGAGGAAAAATTGAAGAATCAAGAGGAATTTTAAATTTGGTCATCGACAAAAGTAATGATAAACACCATTTGGAAAAACTATACTTGAACATTTCTTTAGAAGAATGTCTTTTCATAAGAAATTCCTTACAAATGTGTACACTCTAGCCCCTTTTCTGTGCGGCAGTCTCTCGTTTTTTCTATTCTTAGGAATAATGTCACAGAGTGACGTTTATTTTGTCATGGAATTTTATGTTTCATACAATGTTAATGATTTAATAATTTACTAAGGAAATCCATCCATTTATTTATTAATTCATTACTGCACTAAGGTCAATCAACCAGTATTTGATAAACTATTCAGGTTACACAGAAGAATTGAATATAAAAAATGACAATGCTATTTTGTCGGTGTAATGTATTTGCAAGGGTGCAATTATTATACAGCTCATGAATTCGTTAAATATGTAGGACATTATCTTCAAAGTATAATTGTTATAAGCAGTAATACTTCTGATACATCATTTTTTAACGACTTCATAATCGTTTTCTAGTATTCGGTTATGTACCTTATAAATGTGTGTCAAAAAATGTTTAAATTGATAAATATCGTTTATTACAAGAAAATTCTCTCTAATTTCAAAAGATTTTTTCATCATTTTCTGTTTCCGTCTTTTTATTTATGCTTGATTCGAACATTATCCTTAGTAAAATAAGCCGAAAAGGGATACCACTAGATGAAAAATTTCTAGGAAAAAAAATTTTTCATTAATAATGTTATTTATTTCACGGGTTTTTTTTTGCACGGAATTTATTCGCCCCGGTAAGCCGTGTGCAGGGCCGCCTGGTGGTCGAACTTCGACATGACTTAATGTACGTAAACAAAGCCAATTTGCATTGCAAAGGTAAGAGCAAAAACACACTTTATCGATTTTTGCAGTTTTTTGCAATAATAAGAGCTCTTTTCGGTTAAAGGAACTTCTCTACAATGCAAATGATACTTAATATTGTGCTATTATATCTCCTGATCTTCGTAAAACTTGAACTTTTGCTCTATTTTCTAGGTTATCTGTTCTGAGTGAAAAGCTGGATAAAATAAAAATGATATTAATATTGAAAGAAAAAAATGTACTTATGTATTAATAATGATAGCACTATTACTTAAACTCTATAGTAATTAAAAATTTTAGCACTGTGATACTTTACTTAAATTAATACATGTTGCTTTAAAAGAATAACATTATCAAATTCAATTGATGTTATTTAACATCATTAATTTTGCAACATTTTTAAAAAACTACACAATACGTTATCTGTCCTATTAACTGATACCAAGCAGCAGTACGGTAAAGCAAAAAGCTCTGCTAAGATAATGTGCAATGTATTGTCTACTATCGGTCAATTCAGACATTGGAAGGAAATGCAAATTTTGGATGAAATGTAGGAAAGCTTAGTGTGTTTTAAAATTAAAAAATAATTCTGATTATCTTGGCAGAGCTTTTTATTCATGGTATCAGTGCATTAAATACTGTTTTGTACAATTCAGCAAAAAATGTTGTTAAGTGAATGGTATGAAATGATATTTATTTCTATTTTCCAATGTTACTCTTTTGAAGCAACATGTATCATCTAAAGTAAAATAGCACAGTCGCACAGGGCTAATAATTTTAATAGTACCATAAAGTTTAACGAATATCGCTGTCATTATAAATACATAAGTACATCTCTTTGTTTCAACATTAAAATCATTTTCGTCTTATCCAGTTTCTCACTGAGTACAGATAACCTCAAAAAAAATGCAAAAATTGTAGTTTTACAAAAATAAGGATACATAACAGCACAATATTTAGCGTCATTCGCATTGTACAGTAGTTCCTTCAACCAGAAAGACCGCATATTGTCACCTGAATATTGCCAAAAATTATAAAAATCGATAAAATTCGGCATCCAGGCAGCTCTGCTTACGGATTATTCGGGCAAATTGTATGAACTGACTTTTGTTCCTTGATTTTTTCTTAAAAATAAAGAAACGCTCTTAGATACTTACCGCAAGGTGATGAGGAAACAGTTATCTATAATTTATGTACATATTAATGCAGACGCTTTATTTTAATGTATAGACTCGACTTATATATTATTTTCGGCTACTTTCTGTAACAGAAATAAGAAGGGAATAGGCCATTTCTAAGTAATATTTTATTCTAGCTGTAGAAATATTATAAGTAATAATAAATATCAATAATTATGATAATAGTAATAGTAGTAGTAGAAGTAGTTTTTTTTTTTTTTTTTTTTTGGTGGGAGGGGAAATGCTTTTACGCACACCGCCGGGCAACGGTAGTGTTGAACTCAGTGAATTTTTTTTATTAGACCACTACTACCAACTAAAACCCCCTCCATGCCGCGTGGCTTTTGTTCCACCCCAGAACCGCGTTAGCATTACTTCGGGGTGGAGCCGCCAGGGAGGACATCGTACCTCACAGCATAGTCGAAAAATCTCGCTCACTAAGCGCTGGCATGTAATCACCACCCAAGAGCCCTGAAAAGTGCTTAAGGGTGCCCAGGTAATTACACATTACCATCCATCTACCAGTCCAGCATTTTGTAGGCATCCTGAAAAGGACTCGAGGTCAATGTGACCGGACATCTACACTTAGCTTTCATCTGGGCCGAAAGTTGTTTTGCGAGCTTTATTTTTGGGGTCGGTGCTCCTGCTTGCTGATAGGCATAAAAGCCCAGCGTAGCCTGCATTCACACTTATTGGTCGGCCTCGCTATTGTTTTGCTATGAGCTAGGCCTTTGAGGGATCCTGGCTCTAGCATCTTTCAGTGCTTGCTTGAAGACTGGGCAGCTTCCTCTTCCAGCTTCGTGCTTCCTATCTCCTTCCTTGCATAGAAAGCACTTTGCCTCACCATCGCAGTCTTTTTTGCGATGGTTTCAGCTCCCGCACTTAAAACAGAGCTTCGATCTGTCTTCTTCCTTGCATGATGACGATAGGTGCCCCATCCCAAGGCACCTGTAGCATCTGATGACTTCAATTGTCCTCCTAACTCAGCAGGAGACAAAGCCTACCTTTAATCTGGTTATATCTTCGAGCTTCTTGGCCTGGGATTCCTGGAGAGCCACAAATGCCATCCTTTGCCCCCTTCTGTTGGCCTTAAGAAGGCGTAGGTCAATGTCCAGGATACGGGTGTCCAGCACCTTTTCCAACGCCCCCCTTATCTCCTGTATCTCCGCGAAAGCGTCGAGGTCACGGACTTCAACAGTCACTTTGCGCTCATTGCAAAGGACCGTACCCTTGTCAGCCACTGCTTCTCCA
>JAPYYV010012237.1:0-16578 GCA_030522625.1 Copidosoma aretas | reverse complement strand
CTAAGTGGGTTGAAACTACACGGATATAAACGTGTAAAAAGTGTTACAAAATTTACTCACTTAAGTGGGTTGAAATAACTCACTTGGATTTGCAGTGTATACTCGTGCCATTTTTATATCGATTTTTATCGCGATTCACGGTGCTTTCCGTTTCCCCATGCAGATTTCATCGTTAAAATTTCCATAAATTTTCACAGCACCGCATTCTTACCGCAGTTTCGTGGTAAAAATGACTGCGATTCTTTTCTCCTCGCAGAATACTCATTCGGCAAAAAAGGAACAATTTCGCTCGACAGACATTTGGAACCTAAGTTATGTATGAGTATGTTGCTGCTTGGATAGCTATAGCCAAATCAAAAGATTATCAAAATCGAATCAACTCTCGCCCGCCGAATAATATAAACACACGTTCGGGCGAAACGATGAGTCTTCAAAGAAAGTGCGTGTGTACGTGTTTGTAATAATATACACTTGACCTCCCCCCGACAAGATTATATTGCGCGATATAGATTTATCGTGCAATATATATATATATATATATATATATATATATATATATATATGTAGGTTTAAGTGTACAAATACCCTCGATGAGTCACCAAGATTATTGTCAGGGAGCCAGAGTGTATAATTAATGTTGGAGAGAGAGAGAGAGAGACCTCTGGGGACCTTTGCTGTTTTAGACGGTGCGCGTAATGCATTCGACGTTACATATACACATAGATGATGACTCACTCACAACTCGATTTTCATTAAACATCAGCTCTCCTCTCGCGCCTGGTTCGCGCGTTGTTTATCGTCGGGATACGGTTCTACGTTCGTCGTCTCCTTTCGTAGACTCGGTTGTCCTGCCGCGTGGTTTCGGTCGGAAAACTGATCCCACGCAATTCATGCAACCCGTGAATCATCGAAACATCGAAGCCGTAACAAATATCTCAATCGGTGTGGTAAAAAACAAAAAAATACCCTCTTCAGCCAGAACTTCACTGGCACCAAGAAATCATCGTCAAGCTTGCAAGACAGTCGAGAATAGCAGGCCCCGAATCAACGACCGACTCGCGTATCGTGAATTCGCACGTCCCGTCGCTTGCTCCCCGGGAATAAAAAGCTCAAACGCGCGGATGCAAAGCTCCCGCGGGTCTCCGCCGCCGCGCAATGGCGTCCTCCTCCGATGTATCACATTGCAGTGCCGACCATAGAGTTGTACAGTTGTCGCATATACGCAGGCAGTGGGCAATGGTCTGCAGGACGAGAGGAGCGTAGAGAGAGAGAGAGAGAGACGGACAATAGAGAGAGAGAGAGAGCAGAGGACCTGTCTCGAAAGCGTTGCTCCTGCGTTGCGTCTCTGGCGTCGTGGTTCCCGTTGTATCGATTCGCCTCCTGCTGCTGCTACACCACCACTACTATCACTGCAAGAGAGAGAGAGAGAGAGGAGGGCAGTCCCTTCTGTAATGTGTATAATATTTTAACGTCGTTGTACGTACGTATATTATGAGCGATGCAGTGCTCTGAATTTTCTCTGCAGCGAGCTTTCGGCGTTGTTGATTTTTACGGTACACTCGCTGTGCTTGTTGTACTTGCGGTGCAGATCGACCGTTCGAGCAGCTTTTGTATGTATATATACAGGCATATATACAGCTCGCGATAGCGAGGGCGTTGACTCGAGAGATGAGGGGGGGGGGGGGGGGAGTTGCTCAAGGATGACACATCTTTGGCCTTTTTCGGGCGACCGCATATAATGTGTATGGGTATAACTTGGGAGGCGAATAAATTATTTTGCAAGTGTACGAGCGAGCATTGAATCGTGCACGAATGGAGAGCTAAAATTGTTGTCCAGTTCAGCGATGCAATGAGCACGTTGTATTTTAACTCCAGCTGTTGGGATAAAATGTTTCGACGTCGATTAACTCGTATAGCGTTTTGTTGACCGCGAATCCATCTCTCTTTTTTTTTTCTTTTTTTTTTTTTTCATTAATAACTCAAACTGCGGCTTGTATGGATTACCGAACGACTCTGGTGATTATAATGTTTTTTCTTCATAATGTTCACATCGAGGCCTGATAATGGCACCATTGGAATCCGTTACAAAGCTTCGTTGTGAGAAATCAAAAATATTTTGTTTATAAATTCCAATTGGTATGTAGTTCAGTCAGTCGAGCGTATAGGTCTCGTGTAGCTCAATGTCCTTCGATTCTAGACACATGAGTACCTACTCTGTTTTGTTGACCATAGGATCTATAAAGTTTAAATAAATGCCGAGTCGTTGCAGAAAAATGTTACAGTTAATTTGAATGATATGACTTATCGATACCAATATTTATTTTAAAAACCCATTATCCCGTGATAATTTGAAAAATCATGCTATACAGTTATAATATTGGAAACCGACTTGTCCAAAGTAAATTTTGAAAGTTGTTACCCCAAAAGGTCTTCCGAAAAAATCATCGCGCGAAAAGAAATTAAACGATATCAATGTTACAAAATTTCTTAACCACAATTTGTCAAATTTTGTTTCTAGAAACACTTATAATGTTCGCGAAGACATAAAGTATTGACAAATTTTTTTAATCATACGTTCTTTTACGCGATCGTTCATCGAATAATAAATCTATCCATGAAGAATTAAACGATTTTTTAAATATAATTGCTTCGTCAACAGAGCCAACACGCTGTTTCGAAAAAACCGTATAAATTGCTTACCGCCCACGCATGGAAAAAAAACTCTGCTGTCAAACAAATGACGTTGGGTCAACGACTCGTTATGGATGCTCACCTCCCATTATCAGTACGATGGTATTTTACATACAAAAAAATAAAGTAAAACTGCTCATAAAATATCGAGCGATCTTTAAAACTACCAGCTTTTTGATTTCCTTTTGGGCCCATCCATTCTATATAAAAATGGGTTATTTCAACCAAATGTGCATCAATTATCGTCTACAGCACCACGATTTTAAAACTTAAAGATGCAAATCATAGCACGGCCCTGAACAGCGGTAAAAGAGGCATTGTCCCCTTCGCGATTTTTTCACGCCTGCACCCATTGCTCGGTTCGAACGGCAAATCATTTCAGCGCTCGTGCACCGATGCACCGCCGCACATCAGCGAACGGAAAATATATACAAGTGCCACCAGCGCGTTGGTTCCCCTTTTTTTCTCTCTCTCTCTCTCTCTCTCTCTCTCTCTTCGTCGTGAGTATCGTGATAACACAAATAACGCTCCGCGAAGAGAAGACTCGTACGCTTGCTCGGTACTTTTATCGCAAACGCGGCGACGCGCTGCTACAGTGTCACTGTTTTCGCGAAGGAAAGATAACTTGCGCGTCAAAGTATCGACTGTCGAGAGCAGCGGCGCGCGATGTATGAGATTGAGAGTGTGTAGAGTTGGTTTGTATAGAATATAATGCGAGATCGGTGCATGTTGAAGGTTATCCGTTCGGGTGATGATAAGAGAGGGTGCAGTTTTAATTTTGTCCCGCTTGTGCGCGCTGATGAAAGTTATTCGCTGTTAGATTTGGATTGCGTGCACTGGGAAAGGGTTCTAACGAAAGTTGATACATTTTTCGCGAAAGTGGGGCTACGACCGACATTGGGAGATACATTTTGATACGTACATGGTGATAGTTTCAGAGTAACCTGATGAAAAATCCGCCCGCATCAGTAGCTCATATACATACCTATAAACATTTAATTCACGCGGTGGGATTGGGTATCCAATTGGATTTGTAGTCTCATTTTTTTTACGAGATTTCAAACTCTATTCTCGCATCTGCCGTCATTTCTAATAAACTTATATCCACATATTACGTACATGAGCAATTCCACGTTTAATCTCCACTTTGGAGCCCTCATTTTTGGAAAAAAATAAAATCAGAGGCACACCTATGGGGTACTGTTTTTTTTCTTTCCCACGCATCCAGGAACATGAGGAAACTAGTGAACACTCCAAAAATTAAGGGAGACTAACTTTTTTTGTAGATTTTTCCGAAAATTTGTATAAAAGTACTCAAAAATTTGATCAATACAGAAGAGGGTGCACTCTTTTGCTAATAACTGTTTTTCTAGATGAGTTATCACAATTCTGCAAAAATACTCTTAAAGTACTCGAACTAAGCTTTCGTTTAAGCACTGATAAAGATGAAAATGTTGGTCCGTCAAAAAATACGGCCTATTGAAGTTTAGGCTTCAAACTCTAAAAATACGTTTTGATCGATTTCTGAAAAAGGCACTGAAAACCACCGTAACTCTCGACCAGATTATTATTTTTTACTTTATCAGAACTTAAATCAAATGATTTTTAACGAGCTTTCAATTAAACTTTGGATTGTTGAAAAATATTCATTGAGTAAAAAGTTATGGCTGATTGATGATTTGATTTTTTGTGATAAATTCTCGATCTTAACTATCTTTGCTATGATAATTTTTTATGTGAACTTCATTTTTACTTTATTTGTGCGTGAATTGAAGTGCTTGAAACAAGCTTTGATTTCAGCCTTGGCGGAGTCTGAAATATTTATTTAGTCAAAAGTTACGGCTAGTTGAAGCTTATAGACATCCAAAAATTAAATCATGCTTCTGTCGGTTTTTGAGTGAAATTGTTCAAAATTCCTATGAATTTTAATTGTTTACGCTATTGAACGTTTATTATCATTTTATGTATGAATCATGATTTTTTCAACAATTATTTTCATACGTTTAAAACTTTATGATTATAAAAGCTAATATTATTCGATAATATTTTATTAATTTTCGGATGTCTACAAGCTTAAACTAGCTGTAACTTTTGACTAAATAAACATTTCAGACTTCGCCAAGGCTGAAATCAAAGCTTGTTTCAAGCACTTCAATTCAATCACAAATAAAGTTAAAAATAGAGATCACAAAAAAAATTATCATAGCAAAGATAGTTAAGATCGAGAATTTATCATAAAAAATCAAATCATCAATCAGCCATAACTTTTTACTCAGTGAATATTTTTCAGCACTCCAAAGTTTAATTGAAAGCTCGTTGAAAATCCTTTGATCGAAGCTCTGATAAAGTAAAAAATATTATTTTGGTCAAAAGTTACGGTGGTTTAAAGTAATTTTTTCAGAAATCGACCAAAATTGCTTTTTTGAATCCGAAGCCTAAACTTCAATCGGCTGTATTCTTCGACGGAGTCGACATTTTGGACTTTATCAGTGCTCAATGGAAAGCTTATTTCAAGCACTTTAAAAGCCTTACATAATTTTGATAGCTTATGTAGAAAAAAAGTTATGACCTAAAGAGTTCAACCTTTTTTTTATTAATCAAATTTGTTCGTACTTTTGCGCAATTTTTACGAAAAAGCTAAAAAAAAGTTAGTCTCCCTCGACTTTTTGCTTGTTCACGTAGTATCCTTACAATTCGGCTATGCTGTCACGATTCCCCGACGTAGTAAGGAAGTACGGATGAATTAAAATCCAAATTATAAACATCGCGCGCACATCCGCACCCCCCTATGCACTTTTCTCTCGACTCCTCTCTTCGCATCACCGTCTTCCCCCGCCGATCGACCGGCCGCGAGCGCAGTTTTTCCCTTCGATTTTCCCCGCATCCGTCGGGCTCTGATATATCTCGCCCGTCCCTGTTTCCTCCGAAGCAAAACAACGAAGCAAATCGATATTCCATACGACACGATATAGAACGACGGTCTCTAATTATTTTCGTCCATCCTGCTTTCGAAAGTGAGACAAAATCAGTACACGCGGGTGTGTGGTAGTACAGCCGCGTGTCACAGCATCCGAGGGGACTCGCAGTCGCGTCACGCCTCGAGGAGCTAAGAGCTTTCGGGCCATTTATGTATTACATGGCGCAGTGTACGGGTGACGGAGAAATTAATCCACGCGCGTCCGGAAGAGCCGACCCGCGATACCCCTAACACCTCCGTATCATAAAACTGCGCTCGCCGATTCAACGTTCCGCACAGGCGCCGGACGACAGCCCGACTGCGGAGATGGTTATGTATGCTCGATCAAGTACAACGAGGCGAGAGCGCGCGGGGGCCTGGGTTATTTTTTGGCGCGCCCCTTTCACGGCCGACCCACTTGTGCAGTTCTCTCGACGCCGACGCGTGATCGACTTTTTCTCGCGGGCCATGCGCTCCGTGCGCGCGCGGCCTCTGATCGCGGCTATAGCACTTGGTATGATACATCGATGCGTTTGGGTGGTTTTTTTTTTTTTTTTTTTTTTTTTTTTTTTTTTTTTTTTTCTCTCTTCGGTCGGTGGAATGATGGAAAAATATTGTGGGGGTATATGCTTCCGTTGTATTTACGAGTATACTTGTATTTCGAGCGATAATTTTCATTCAAAATTACACGAAAACAATCGTCATACTCTGCGCAGGAGAGAGAATGAACATTTTTTATCAAACTCAAGTTCAACTATCTACAAGAAAACGGAAAAAAAAATCAACGCGCTTAAAAACGTAACTTAAAAACAGTGTTATAAAAATAAAACGCGTGTGGTTCACTGCACACTGAGCGTATACATTACCCCCCGTGACATCACGGACAGCTTAAACGCCTTTCCCTGTTTTCTACCGTACCCTCGTCCCCGGGTTTTCGAGCTGCGAACTTGCGCTCGTGAATTCCTGCAGCTCAGCGCTGAGCTTGCGAAGGAGGTGCCATGGGTTATCGTATACTCTCTCGCATACGGTAAAGTTTAATGTGGGTCTGCAGTGTCTTAAAGTATCGAGAATGAATGCGTCTGTGTGCTTTAAAAAAATTTCCCAGACTTCGTTTCCAACCTTCTAATGGGAATTTTTGCTGTTAGAGATATAAGTACAAATCTTTGTAACTCGTTCATCTTGTATACAATTATAGATGCTTACACTTTTGGCTCTGTTAAAACTCCAAGGTAACGCCGAGCTGTCATGCTTGAATACCATTGTGCAACAAACGATGATTATTCAGCACGAAAATTTATCGAAAAACAAAAAAACATATGCTGAATCGTCGAATTAAAACAACTCCAGATATTGCCGAAATCCAAATGATTCGATGATGCAGTACAGATCGGAAATTGTTGGAAGAATAATGTACTTGCACTGTGAGATAAAAAAAAACCTTTGTTTTTTTCCGGCCATTGCAAAGTGTTTTCAATGCAAAAGATCAACGAGACTTTGAATTTCCAAGAACCCAACGACCCTCTGGATACAAAAATACGAGAAGCGAAAAACCAATCCAACTTATCGTGATCCGTCACAAAATGCGCCAAAGTAGACTGGCAAGCGAGAGACGTATAATATGCCACGACGTATAATTGCGGCTTAGCTGCACACGATCGCAAACCAGTAGCCCATCAGAGCCGAGTGCGCGAGCACGCGCCAAAAGAGCGCATCGCAGCGGCGAGTCGCGGTGCTCCCTCGGCCCGATAAAAACCAGTTTTCCAGCAGCGGCCGAGCCGAAGATGACGCGGCTCCGGGGGAATCTCCCTGCACCTTTGTACACACGTATATAATACTTGCGCGCGCGCGCGAGAATCCTCCCGAGCTTCTGCCGTTTGATTGAAATTTTTGCCGCTCCTCGGTCTGTTATGCCTGCGCGCGGCTACTGGTATATTATTTGCGGACACGCGATAGTTGTGCAGTAACTTTCGATTTCGAGCGCTGCGTTTACGATGGGAATATAAGTATACACTCGATTTGGAGACATGATTATCGCGTCTTGTGGCGTAAGTTGACGAGATTGCCGTTGAAATGTACATTTCGTGCCTGCGCAGAGCTAATTGTATCGCAGGAAGAGAGTGAATCAATATAGTTCGGCGTCCGTGTATTTATATCCATCGTAATGTTTAATCATCATTCGACTGTCATCATTGACATAAGATGTAAATCATGTGTATCTTGGCAATTAATTTTTACAAAGGAAACCCGAAGAAACAATACTTGCGACGATTTCCTCTGCTGTACGGAAAAGCTTTATTCATTACACTGACACGTGTCATTATACTAAAGCGAGCACTTGATCACGCAATGCTTTCTCTATTTCCCAGAAGTACAATATCGACTCGCGCGTGTGTACTTATACGTATATGCACGAGCTAGTATACATGTATATTATATAGGTACGCAAGGGGCTTCTTTTACTCACCGGCGGATTATCACCTGGATATAATGCGCGTGTGATTCCGCGTAAACACCCGAGCTACTAATCGATCGATCCGATTGCGAGCCAACCGAGCGGCGCATTAATTCCGGCTGCCGCGAAAAGCTCTCGTACTTGGCGCGGAAGCTTTTTAACATCAGCTCGAGCGCGCGCTCGGTGGCTCTTGTTTTCCACATTCGTCGGGATTTCGGATCGATGTAATGCAGGTATACTTATATAGGAATAGAAATATAAGCCGCTCATGGCGATACGCGGGCGCTGTATGGATTGGTGTTCATGCGAGGAGAATTTACACGAGCCTGCGGACGATGATTGGGCGCGGTGCAAGGCGCAGTGGTGTTGTTGAATCGGGAATTGTTCGATGAGCGCGATACAAGGCGAGTTTGCGGCCGCAAGACGGGAATATGGCGGATGGTGGTGTGACGGGTAAACTTTTATGCGCTTGGTCATTGTCGAACTTTAGGTTTCAAGCAGTTTTTGGCGTGCTTCGTTATTTCGAAATAATTCGATGTCAGAGTCCAGTTTTAATCCATGGATTAAAGAAACTCACCGGCAAATTTCGATCAAACGGTTAAAAACTTTGGCTAAATTTCGTCATCAAATTAATGTAATCCAACCATTGTCGGCGAAACTAATGATAAATCATTGTATGATGAAACAACAAGGTTTAGAACATTTACGCACATTTATGTACGAGAGACATTTTGTTGGTTTGTTCCATCGATTCCATTTTTAGCTTGAATGTCCAGAAAATAGGGCACCAAAAGAAAAAATTTTTATTCTGGTTGACGGGAAAAACAAACTTTTCAACGAGCAAAACTTTTTTTCGCAGAATTCACGTTGAGCCGTCACGTCCAGCCATATAGTCTGCCTAGTGCATTAACGCGTCGAGTGGTTTTTATACGAATAAAAGAGTTGAGACAGTTGGCGCCGCTTTCTGGAGCTTTAGCGTGTCTGCTGAATAAAAGTTGGTGCGTATCTTTTTGCACGTTTCTCTCGTACCGATTCGAGTCAATGTGAGCTTTTTAACTGGACAACTCGTATGACGATGAACGTACATACTTCTGAAATGCGTATGCACTGTACTTTTTGGACGGAAAAACAGATGTACTATGTTTTAATGCTCAAACTTTAACTTCTATGATGATCCTTGAGTAAAAAGTAATTACAAATACTGTGGAAATGCGTTACTAGAACGAGCGAAGTCATTAAAATAAAATTTAAAAAATCCGTTATCCCCCTTTTTGGACAACGAAAAAAACAGATAGGAGTTGAAATTCCTTCTATTTATAATTTCTTCCCTGAAACATTTATAAAAGCGAATTGAATCGGTGTATCAAAATATGTTTCTCCAACATATTCCAAAGTCCACGACTGCACGACAAAAAATTGAAGTCGATTGAAGTAGAATCACAGATTCGGTAAACAAGCACACTAAGCTTTTTTGGGCGCATCTCTAACCTGGCAACTGCACAAACAAGTCAGCAACACACTGCTTTCCCGTGGAGTAAGACTACTTTGGCATCAATAGAATTCTTAGTGTTAGCAGTACTAGAGGTGGAAGTGGCGTTAAAGAAACTTCTGGTTTTTTTATGTTTTTTTTCTCCAAAACAGCTTTACAGACATGCATTCACAGCACTTGTAGATAAGCAAGTATGTACTGATGCTTATCTTTGAATCGAGATGTATTAAGCTATGTATAACCGAGAGGGGTAAATAAGTAATTATAATGTTTAAAATGGTCAAATACTGTTTCAGAATTTTTTTTTTTCAACAAATACAATAATTTCTCAAAGTAAGAATTATTAGTGTATTTGTACTTGTTTAAACAAACATAAAAATTATTGCAATAACAATGTTTCAAATCTAATCAAATTATTTAAAATATTTATAATACAAGGTAAATGTATTTCAACTTACTTCGAACGTATTTGAGTTCAATAATTTCTTTTTAAAAATTTCGATCAAACACGAATGTATTTCGCAATTTAATTCAAACAATTAAATCACGTATTGTAATATTGTGATTTTTTTCAATAAAAACTTTTTGTTTTCATATTTTATGTAAAACATCTTATAAAAATGCTGTTTGAGATTTATTTTATTTCAATACAATTAAAAGATAATTTAAAGTATTTAGTATAATTGGAAATATCTGAACACTGCCTGGTCTTTGGTATACAATTAAATTGGGTATCACTGCGAATGCATCACTTCAATCATTATGGATGAAGGTATATTAAAAGCACTACAGCTCATCATATTCATACTGTTGTCACTTCTCAACGAGCTTCATCCGCGAAGCTTTGAGCTTAGTGATGTTAATCACGAGCTTACGTTAAGTCGGATTTACTTGTTAGGTTTACTGAATTTTCACTCTGATGGTCAGGGTATGAAAAAAATATTTTAATTGGTAGACACTCATGAATCAGGGAACTTTAAATTATTTCTTTATATTTGTACATAAAATATTCGCTAGTTAATTAAGTACGGCGATTTTTCACAACTAACGATGATTATTTTTAAGTATATATGAATTCCAGGATTTAAATACTTTTAGGTAATTGTTTCCTCTATCCAAAATTGATGTCTGACAATTTTATAGTACCGGTATACTGTCCATTCACAAATAAGAAAGTTGTAAGACCATTGAATGAGCTGAAAAGTATTTTTCAACTGAAAAACATGCACAAAATAATTTATGTATCAATAGTATATATTCTCTATCTCACTTACTATCTACTCAAAGTCCAATAAAAAATTCATTAATTATCTTCATTATTGATTAAGAATTCTTCACATAATATACTATTTGGAAATAACTTATACTACAATAACTAAATGACGCACATTTCAGAGTGTGAAGATATACTTTACAGGTCATCGATTTCAAAATTTTCTTATCCAAAATCAGTAACAGTACAAAATATGTATAAGTTTAAATTCGTGTTTGACAAATACTTGAAAAATTTTCAACGGTTAGCGAATGTAAAACCTTCATGCCTACAAATCCTAAAATATTTTGTATCCGACTATAGTCATTTCCTTCTTTAAAAATATGCTTATCGTATACCATACCTATGAGCGACAAAACAATTCAGTTAACATATGCAGCTAATGCAGCGAGGATTTTCTAAATTTTCATTTCACATCCGCTTGCCTCTTTTTCTACTACTTAATCGGTATTTGTCAAGACAAATACACAGTCGGCTGAACCATCTCATCCGGCTAAAAGATTTCAATTTACGCATACTCAATGTCATCGCATTATTCACATCTTAGTTTCCTCGTGGGTATACCGATTTCCATTTCTATATAAAACACTGAAAAAAAGTTGCTTCTTCCAGTCTAACGCAGAAACTCGTGTTTTGTCCCCATTTTCTAGATGCAGCATTAACTATTTATCAGACGAAGAGGGATCTTGAATTAAAATGAACCTTCCAAGTCCCTCGACCGAAAACTAAGGGGCTTCTTCGAGTGGCTGTGAAGAGCGCCATGTCTCCAGCGCCAGGGGCGAGGGAGGCACCGACTTATTCTATAAATAGAATAAATTTCATGGCCTCCCACGCGCCGAGTGACAGATGCTTCTTGCTTTCGAGTAAACGCGCCTGCCTGGCATCCTAATGCTCAAATTATGAGGATATATTTATTATTCACGCATGTGTATCGGATGCGAGCAAACTTTCAACTGACGTTAGATATTAAGATGCACCAACGAATGTTCCTGTTACGTTGACTTTGAAATCGGTTACAAAAGTGTTTATTTAATAAGAAACGAAAGAAAATTAATTTTCAGCAGCTTCTTTTCAAAGGCGTTCAATAGGTTTCTTGTGAATTTGTGAAAGTCAATTTCACGTCGTTTTTTAAGGTTGTATTGGACACCAAGGGCCGTACCTACATGGCGCTTAGCTGATGCGGAGTAGTACCAAGTTACAATCAACCCACTAGCACTCGAAGAGTTTTCAATATAAAAATCAGAAAAAATTCAGAGATGGTCCCCAGGGCCCTTAGATTCCCACAGTATTCGTAAAAACTTGGTAAGTTGTTTTTTTTACTCAGAAAAGGCTCATCCGTTACGGAATTTGTAACTTCAATCAAAAAAAGTCTGCTAAGAATTTTAGAAAATCCAATCTTTTTCAATGTAACATTACTTATTTATGTCTGAAGAATATGCATATAAAATTTAAGATCATAATATGCGTTGGAAAAAGTTTAAGAGGAAATTTTGTAAAAATGCTTGTTTGTATCTTCAAAACTATCCTCGAAACATGGGGCCCTAAAGCGCTATTCTCTTCAGACTTAAATAAGCTTTTTTTTTAATTACTTATTTATTGACATTACATTGTAACAATCATTTTTTTTTTTTACCAAAAAGTTGAAAAATTTCGATGAACGTGTATTTTCCTATGTGTAGCATATTTTTCTACTTATTTCGTGAAAAAAACATGATTGTAACAATAAAATATCAACGAATGAGTGATTAAAAGAAAGCTAGTTTTAATTCTGAAGAGCATAGTACTTTAAGGCCCTATGTTTCGAGAATAGTTTTGAAGATACCATCAACAATACAATGAAAAAGCCTCGATGATTCACGGTACGGTGCGAAGCATATTTTCAAAATTTCTAATGCATATTATGATCTTAAATTTTATATGCATATTTTTTAGACATAAATAAGTAATGTTACATTGAAAAAGTTTGTATTTTCGAAAATTCTTAGCAGACTTTTGTTGATTGAAGTTACAAATTCCGTAACTGATGAGGTTATGGCCTTTTCTGAGTAAAAAAAAACAACGTGGAAAGTTTTTACAAATATTGCGAGAATCTCCGGCCTCTGGGGAACATCCCTGAATTTTTTCTGATTTTTACATTGAAAACTCTTCGAGTGCTACTGAGTTGATTATAACTCGGTACTCTAAATCAGTTAAGCGCCATGTAGGTACAGCCCTTGGTGTCTAATATAACCTTAATTGAGACGAAAGTTAGTGAACAAAACACTATCATAGCCATGATTTACATCGTAGAACTTTTTGCTGAAAAAACAATCATCTGCAGACAGTACATCAATTCACACAATCATCGTAAGAATCATATATTTTCCATCTTTACAACCACGTAAATATGACGGTTTTATTTAACCAGCTGTTAGTGAATAGGATTATGAACACTAATATCGCTGTCTTCTATAATTTAATTGTTACGGGATGTGGTATATGTATTCCAGGTAGTTGACTAGCTGTAGAGGAGCGAAAGCAAAATTATTATTAGCATCAACGCTTGCCATTGCTGTTCATACAAGTTCATACAAGACACAATAATCATCGAAAGAATAGTTATTGTAGAAATCAATTAAATCCCCATTAATTTCTCACAAAAAGTACATTTGCTCTAAATGATATCAAGTAGTGATACTTGCTCGGATACTTGTTAGAAACTAAACTTCCAATACCACACTTTCACGGCACGTCATCCCGAAAATAACTCCCTATACACGGCCACGTCATTATTTCCGTGGTTATACGATGCTTTTCCACGTCTCTGTCTATCACTTCGAGTGAACAATCTGATTATTCAAGTCAGACGTAGCAGGCAGGGTATTAAGGAGAGAGGGGAGGCTAATCGCTTTAGACGCGTCGCTGTTAGCTTATCTTTCTGGCGACACAATGATTATTGCTCGCTGAAGAAGTGCTCAGTGTTCAAAACTAAAAATCACCTCAGTATAGTGCAGTGTAGTCGTGGCTACTGTCGAGAAAAAAGAGCTAGATATTTTCACCATGTCGGAAGAGAACGCGATAATCAAGCTAGAGCCGCAAGCAAAGATCGAGACGGAAAACTCTCAGCTGTCCAAGGCCCAAACCAAAATCGAAACTTTAATCAAGACAGGAAACTTTCGGCCGCCAGTGTCCGAAGCCAAAATCGAGACAGGAAACTCTCAGCCGCTCGAGCCTCAAGTTTCAATCGAAACTTCGATCGAGATGGAAAAAAGTCTGCAGCCAACACCCCAAGTCAAAATAGAGACAGAAAACTCTCAGCCGCTCGAGCCTCAAGTTTCAATCGAAACTTCGATCGAGACCGACAACTCACAGCTGCCTAAGTCCCTAACCAAAATGGAAACTTTGATCAAGACAGAAAACTCTCGGCCGCCACTGTCCGAAGCCAAAAGCGAGACAGAAAACCCTCAGCCGCTCGAGCCTCAAGTTTCAATCGAAACTACGACCGAGACGGGTAAAAGTCTGCAGCCAACGCCCCAAGCCAAAATAGAGATGGAAAACTCACAGCCGCTCGAGCCTCAAGTTAAAATCGAAACTTCGATCGAGACGGAAAACTCTCTGCAGCCTAAATCCCTAACCAAAATCGAAACTTCGATCGAGACAGTAAAATCTCAGCCACTCGAGCCTCAAGTTTCAATCGGAACTTTGATCGAGACGGAAAAAACTCTGCACCCAACGCCCCAGGCCAAAATCGAGACAGAAAACTCTCAGCCACTTGAGCATCAAGCTGAAATCGGGACTTCAATCGAAACTGAAATCGAAACTTCGATAGACGCGGAAAACTCTCGGCCCCCAGTGCCCCAAGCCAAAATAGAAACTTCGATCGAGACGGAAAAAACTCTGCAGCCAACGCTCCAAGCTAAAATAGAGACAGAAAACTCTCAGCTACTCGAGCCTCAAGTTAAAATCAATACTTCGATCGAGACGGACAACTCTCAGCTGCCTGAGTCTCTAACCAAAATCGAAACTACGACCGAGATGGAAAAAAGTCTGCAACCAACGCCCCAATCCAAAATAGAGACAGAAAACTCTCAGCTGCCAGAACATCAAGCTAAAATCGAAACCTCGATCGAGACGGACAATTCTCTGCAGCCAGAGCCCCAAGCCAAAATCGAAAGTTCGATCGAGACGGAAAACTCTCGACGCCCAGTGGCTCAAACCAAAATCGAGACTTCGATCAGGGTGAGTAAATCTCTGCCACCTGAGCCTCAAGCCAAAATCGTGACGGAAAAATCTCGGCTGGTCGAGCTTCAAGCCAAAATCAGCACTTGGATCAATAAGAGAAAATCTCTGTCGCCCAAGCCCCCATCTCAAAACAAGACTTCGATTGAGACGGAATACACTCGGCCGCCGGAGCCCCAAGCCACTTTTCTTGGGGATCATTTGAAGGGTACGTAAAGTTGGTTTTCGGAGTTTTATTCGAATATATTTTTTCGGGATGACTGTTCAGCTCTCGGATTAAATATTAATCAACGTGTTAAATTGTACTGCTCAAGTAGTTCGTGAAATCTTATGTGCGAGAATGATTCGGATAAAACTTTACAGCGTATTTCTCTTCACTCCCGAATACAGAGATTATTACGAAACTTTAGAAAATAAAATGAGACAAGCGGCTAAAATATCCTTTCTTTTTTTTTTGGTAAACAATAAAAATTACTATTGCACAGTACCGTTCGTTGAGTGGAAGAACGTAATGGCTGTGTTCCGCAATCGCCGCCAGTAGTTAGCCAGTAAGATCATGTGAGAGCAAAAGAGACACCATGTCATGATGTCTCTCTTGCACTCGTCACGTTATCTTACTGGCAGCGATTGCGGAACACAGCCCACATCTTGAACATTTTTAAGTTACGACTTTCTTTAGAAAAAATTTTTATGCATACGTCTTTTTTGAAAAAAAATTTGATATACGTTTTTCCACTCAACGAACCATACATTGTTGGAGAAGTGACCCACAAACTACTTGATGTATCTTTTGCGGAGCTCGCATCACGTAATAACAGGCAATCCACGCCGCACCGTCATTACGCGCACAAGCCTCATACTTACTAGGTTTTTATCTTTGGTGAAGTTAATGAAGGCGCGTGCAGTAGTAATCTCGGCTCCTTTTGTGTACATATAGTCTTGCGGAAAACGAGAAAGCATGAGCAAGCCAAAACGAGAGCGAATCGCAAATCCCGCAGTATATGGTGACTAATACCATGATGATACCCGCGTTCTCTCGTACGTAAATGAGCTCAAGCACCGCATGTTTATTTGTGTAGGAAAATGAGCCGAGCTTAAATTAATATGCCGATACATGGAA
Source organism: Copidosoma aretas (assembly GCA_030522625.1). NCBI lineage: Eukaryota > Metazoa > Arthropoda > Insecta > Hymenoptera > Encyrtidae > Copidosoma > Copidosoma aretas. Next base: position 379 of record JAPYYV010012237.1, on the reverse strand, counting down.
TATACGTAAATATAGATGTATATAGTTTGGGTATAGTGTGTAATGTGCACAATTTTATTTTAAATTATCAAGTAAGTCACTTTATCTCAAGACTTTCGTCCGTTTCAAACTTACGTGGTGGCAGATATATGTATACATTCTTTTTTTTTTTTTTTTTGATAGTGGGAAGGAGGGAATCTTCTAAAGACGCCTCTACGTGCACACATGGCTACCGTAGAGGTAGTGTCGGATTCACCCTGGCTTATAGTGCAATAACACTACGTGATGCTAATCATCACGAGCGCCTACCGACTAAAACCATCCTCCCCAAGAGAGAGCCAGTCCGAAGGACTATTACTCTGATATAGGTGTTGAAACAGGAAAGAAGAGATAGAAGCAG
>JAPYYV010012236.1:0-13817 GCA_030522625.1 Copidosoma aretas | reverse complement strand
GACGAGTCGTTTTTGGCAATACTCTTTCGTGCCATCGTCTTTCTTGATGCATTTCGTGTCCTTCAAACCAGGCATTATGCGGCTATTGTCATCGTGTTCTTAAAAAGTTCTCACTATTTCTCGGATCTCTGTCGACAATGACTTACCTCCTCTGTTTGCTGATTGAGACGATTCTTCGCTATCAGTGCCCTTGGATTTTCGTACAAATCGGCTAGACAAATTTGTAAAAGACGCAATTTTACGGTCGCTCCATGACTCAGGCAACAATTTTTTAAGAAAAGATTTATCATGTCTTGACAGGTTGTCCTCTTGAAAACACCGTTGTAAATTACTCACGATATTGAAATAATCATACAGAGATATTTCTTTGTTAAAAGTCACTTTCTCAGTGACATCTATGCTACAGGTGTCACAAATTTTTGCATTGTTTTCCAAGTCCGGAAAAAATTGTTTAATATTTTCAGGTGCAGCACAAAGTGTTAAAGAATGCTTTATGCTTCCTCTTAGAGGATCGCAACAACGATTACGGACCATCTTAACATCTATAGCTTAGCTCTTTATAATCGTAAATACAGAGGACCTATTAAGAATACAAAATACGAATTTAGCATTATATTACTATAAAATAGTTTTATATATATACCATTCAACTAAGCTAAATGTCAAGAAAACGTAAAAAACTTTGATGAGCCTTTTATAATGTACTAACTAGGCCAGTGACTCTCTGTTTATGAACTGTCATGTGTATTAGAGTAACATAACCATAAAAAGGATTAGCAGACGAAAAAACGAAGTATACGTTAACTAATTGCCGCCATAATTTGAACTTCGTATCATATGAAAAATGTAGATTTAATAATCGATCTCTTATTTTAAACCAAGAAAGTAGGGAAAAATCGTAATGAATATTTGAATTAAAAAGATCATTAAAAATAAACCTATTTGTGTACTCACGAAATTGTACAGTTCGTTCGATGAGTGCGCGAAACAATAATGATACCTGAATGCGGCGCGTGGCTGCATACAAAACGGGTCTTACGCGCATACGCGTATTATCTTTTACATTAGAAGAAAGCCTAAATATCATTCCTCTAACCTAAAAAAAGTCATTTTTGATAGATTTTGACCTGATCTTTCGATTAGTGATATTATTTTTCCATTTAGAGTTGCCCCAAGGCTCGAAAAGTGAATTCAAATAATAAAGTGCGATTCTAACCTTAAAAACGGTCTTTTTATAAAAAACAAATACCACCGTCGGAAAAAGGAGGTCAAAATCTATCGATTTTATATTTTACTATTTTTTTTTCAAGCCTTTTTGATTGCCATTGAGCGAGCTCGAAATCAGAGGTTTTGGGTAAAAAGTGCCGTGCACGCCCTCATTGGTCCGCTTTCAATGGACGCACTCATATGATAAATGGAGGCGGGAAGGGTTATCTTAGAAATAGGCATGGGTAAAGTGGGAATAAATTTACTTTTTGCACATAACAAAAATATACAAGAGCAGGTGGGTTTAATAATGACTAATCGAAGAATTAACGGACACAATCAATAAAAATAATACAAAATAGGCAAAAAAGATAAAGTTATGCACGAAAAAGTGGAGGATTGGAAAACGATAGGATTTATAAAAAGAACAACGAAGAAAAATAAACTTGACAAAATCAATGACAATTCTATAAAGGAAAGGAAGAGTTTTTTCAATCAGGAAACATGAAAAAAATACATGGTAATTGACATTTCTATCATCTGTTAAATGTAAAAAAAGAAAAAGCAGAGAGAAAATTAAAGCACATATAATAAGATATAGGTGAGTTTAGAAGTTTTTAAGTGATAAACTATAGGATCAGCAAAAAAAGAAAAATATATACACAGCTCACATTGCTATGTAACGAGGAAAAATAAAACATCAAATGAAGTATTGATAATATCAGTCAGCAATATAAGATTAAAAGATAATGGAGAAATATGCTGGAGGAAGTTAATTTATATAAAAATATAAGACATTCATGTAGGTAAATAAGGTTCGACAGTAAAGATTAAAAGTTAAGAATTATGTTATGCGTTATAAATTATGATAACATGTGAAAGTAAAAAGAAATTATAACAAGTTGTATTATGTATAATCAATTACAAAAATTAATAAATTGAAAAAAATAATAGTACTTATATGAGAGGATACGAATTTTGAATAGTCATGAAACAAACAAAGTAAATGTAGAGGTTTATAAAAATCTACATATGACATGAATACAAAATAAAATAAACAATTTATATTTATAAATATTAAGAAAAAGTTTCAAAATTATATATTATTGTAAACTTGAATCGATAATTAATTCTAAAATGACCAAAGATAACAAGCAAAGTCTTATATTTATTTCTGTAATAATAATGATTGCGTTATTATTGTATTCATATACATATGAGTTAAAATTAACCTTAAATACCAATTAAAGTCATTATAAGTAATAAATTATTAGCAATTATTTGATAAATCAGTAAACTTATTTCGTGTATTTACTATATCTGTTCAAATTTTTAGCGAATTTTTATGAGATCACTATGGTTATCTATGTTTGCACGCATGTATGTGTATTAAAAAATAAACTTTTTTATTCATTTGTCAGGCATAAGAACATAAATATTGAAATTTTGGGGTTTGTGCGCAGAACACGCAGGGGGGCGAAGCCCCACTAGTATATATATCGTCGATCACATTAATCGGCTTACATTTTTACAGATGCGGATTTTTGACGTTCTTAACTAGCAGCATGCCGAGCATCGCTTCGATCACAATCACGACAACAAAAAAACAAGAAAAGACGTGGACTCGATACCCTTTAACTAGTACGCGAATTAATAAAAAACAATAGTCGACAAAGAAAAAACCTAAAACAATCAAGTCAAGCAAACGAGATCGCAGTTAATAAAAACTGAAGAACGCTATGTACAGAGGCAAGCACCGGACTGGCCGATGCCCACCAAATTTTTCAAGTTGCCAAGTACCTCTTACTCCTTGCTTCTCTCTCTTGTTTATTCACGCTTAACCACCAATGACGCTCCTTCATTTAAAAAACCCGACAGCCCACCGCTGTACAAAATCGAGCGCTGCAGGGGCTATATACATGTACATAAAAGAGATTTAAAAAAATAATGGACTCGAGTAAAACCGATTGTCCTGCTTGATGGATAAACTGCCGTCATTGACATGCTGCATCGCTTGATAAAACATTGCTGGCGTTGTGGCCCTCGATCTTTAGTAGTTTTTTAGATAAAAGTGCACTGCTGGTAATTTATTAACGGTTAACTATTTGTGAAGCATGTCTTAAAACGAGTAAATCAGAAATATATCCTGAACAAATATACATAGCAATAATAGCAAATAAATAATCATAAATAAATATCTCTATTGAAAATTTTTTTTCGTTACTGTACATCACATAAGTTAAAAAAAAAAAGCTAGCATTAAAAATAAATCAAACAGAATTAAGAAACATACCCACTTTTGAAATGTTTATTTTAATTTAAAGCATGCACTAATATAATGTTGTAAAATTGTATAAAACAATTTAAATAAAAAAATGCACCTACTTCGATCATTAATATCTTAATTTTTTCAAACGATAAAAGATAATTTTTCTAATATAACAAATTTAGTACAGTATTGGAGAGATCTGGAAGAATCGTCTGTTAGTAAGCACAGAAATGACAGTATCCCTAAAGGTTTTTAAGTAAATATTGCATCAATCATTAGAATAAATATGTATTTACGTGTATGCAAATAGACTTTTTACGTATGGAGTGTATTATGCGGAATAAAAAAAAATTGTTTTTTTAATCTTTAGGAAGAACCATTATATGTAAAATAAAGTTGCCAGAATTTTTCGAGATTTCTTTAGCAGCACCCTATTTCTTGATAATTGTTATGAATTTTGAATTATATTATAACTTAATACTTCTTAATTCCGTAAAAAAAAGATTTTTGGCACTACTAAGAGGAAACAAACCCGATGATCTCCCGTGTATGCACATGTAGCCAATACAAACAACGTTTATCAAATAATTATGGACAATCATTTAACTTAACTTCTAATTATTCTTCGGAAGTTTGTAGACGGATCTTACGCTTCTATTCGGACCGCGGGATCAGCAGACGTCCACCTTACCTGTCTGATTTATTCATCCCACTAGTAAATGTGAGTCAAATAGGGGATACCATAAGTACATAACAATCTAATTTTAATCGTGTCAGTATGAACGCGAGATAAAAAATATGCAAAACATGCATAACATGTGCATTTCTATGTATTTTTTTTAGTCTTAACATTTTCGTAGTTATTTTATATTCCTGTATTTTTGGTATACTTATTCATTCCGAAAAATTCTATACTATTTTTTTTTTCTTGCGTATTTTTTTATTTTCTTATATTATTTGATACAATACAATACCATTAGATATACCAAATGAATAATCACTTTTTTAAATTCTTCGTGCAGTACATATGTTTAACACATCATAGTTTTTATGGAGTAATCCTCGATGGCAAGCTACTTTTGTTATTGAAACATGATGAAAACCAAACTTATCGAGCGGTTGCAAGCTACACTTATAACTATTGATAATGAGTGGCAGTGCACTATTAGACTAAAAACGTCCTTCGGATGCTATATACACGGTGTCTCGATTACGAAACACGGTGCATAGGCCATCACAGAAAGTTTTTAGTTTCCCAACTAGGCTAAGTCAGGACTAGCATTACTTCGAAAAACAATACGTGCTGCTCATGTGTTTTGTTCTAAAATTTCTTAAAAGATCGTACATTACCGTATTTGATTTTACATACTTTAATAATCGTATGTTAGTAGGCTGAGAGAGTGAACCCTCGAAACAAATAAGATCTTTTATATTTTGTGCAATAGTATGTAAAATTATCAAATTTAAAGACTAAATTTACCAATTGAAGACCTGGACGACAATGGACAGAAGATTTTTTCCAACGTCACCCAGAACTAACAATAAGAATGGCACAAAATTTAATCAAAGTACGGACTGAGGTTACTAAAGAGCGTTTGAGAGAATGGTTTTCAGAAGTCCAGTCGTTTCCGGAAAGTAACAACTTGCTCATCGTAAAACCTTCTAAAGTCTTTAATTGTGATTTGACAAGTGTAGAGTTGTGTCCAATAGGAAAAAAAGGCATTACCACAGTAGAATCCAAAAAAGTGTACAAGCAAGTTGATGGTGACGAGAAAGTAAAACTTCACTACCATGTTTATGTATAACGCTAAGGGCCCTTATGCCCCTCGTACGGTAATGTACAAATATAAAGGTGCTATTCTAGAGAAAGTCTTGATAACTTGTCCACGTGATTCAGTAAACTCTGAAAGTGGTTGGCAAACCACTAAGCCTTTTTTTTAATACATACAAAATTAATTTTATCCTTTGGCAATTGTAAATGAGCTCAAGTTTCCCATAGTGATTTACTTGGGTGGTCATTCATACTATGTTTCTATACCACTGATAAGATTTTGCAGAGATATCAATAATAAAATTAATAAGTTATTTCTTCACTCAACCCATATATCTCAACCGTTAGATGTGTCTAGAATGTTATCAAAGTAACTCTTGAGAATATAAGAGATAAAGCTGTAATTGTTCGAAGTAACTTCAAGTGCACTGAATTATGGCCTTCAAACAAAAATGCTAAAGATTATGATGTATTCAACTAAAAAAAAAATAAGAATGCTACAACAACACCAGAAACAGCTCTTCGAAGGTTTGTTCAAGTATTGGATAAGACTCAAGTAAATGTAAATGTAAATTTTAAGAGGTTAGAGAATGATGATGAAAAATAAGCTCCTTAGCAGTCAGGAGAAACTTTTGGTACCTTATTTATATCATAATATAGTAGAACAACAGTGGTTACATAAATCTTATTTTTACACTTTTTTTATCTATATATTTTTTTTGGCAAAAGAATCAATTATTATACATCAATCGTATTTACACCTTTTAACCAATATTTATCTATTTTTTATTTTATTTTTTTTCATAAATTTGATGAGAACAGTTTGATTTTTATCATACACGTTGATGAACTTTTTATGTGACAAAATTTTTGGCTAGAATTCGATTTTTGCAACTTACTTAATTTTAAAAAAGTTTTAAAAAATTTCAAAATATAATTATGTCTAATTTTTCTGCAAGAATGAGAGTTTAAGATGTTTGTTTCGGCAATTTTTTAGCTAATGAATCTTTGAGCATGGAGGTAGTTCTCATCGACCAAGAAATTTCACTTGCACCGGTAACAGAAAGATCACACAATATCTATTCTGTAATCAGTTGTAGTAAGATGATTCAGGAAAAAATTAAAGATTCAGACATGGCACAAATACCTGTGATTTATGATGATACAGTAAATAATTGGGAGGCTTCTGGCAGTTTTACCGTATGAAATGCTGTTAAAATAGAGTATGTTCATTATTTTGAAGAACAAAATATTAATATGTATCAATCGAGTGGCTCGACCAATGATTCAAATAAAATCAATAAAGAATCAACTTAAAAAGGTACTAAAAGTAAATATATATATTTTTATACTTTTGCTCAAAAGTTAAACTTTAGTATTTTTCATATTATTATATCTTTGAGGCGAAATCTCATTGCTAAGGAATGGTTAGTCAAGATAAGGAGGAATTATCTTCTAAGGATGACATTGATAAAAAAATTATGAATGTCAAACAGGATCCTATTAAAAACAAAAAAGAAAATCATGAAAGTTGGTCTAAGCGTTTAATTTTCTTCTATATTTTTTGTACTCCAAACATATCCGATTTTCTTTCAATATTTTTATTTAATTACAGGTACTCTTAAACGTTATCGCATCTCTGATTGTTTCTAACTACCCACCAATTATTCAACTAAAAAAAAGAGAAAATCTTGAAAAATCTAAAAAGTCAAAGATGATAGCAGCTGCAACGTCAAATAAGTTTTGGGACTTGTGTATTAAAAAAAATCAGAAAAAAAAAAAAGTATTGGAATAACAAGAAAATAAGATGCGTCAAGCAGAAAGGAAAAAATTGTAGGATGAAAAAAATAAGGGAATAAAAGAAGCCAAAGAAGCGACAAAAGCTATTAACGATTGATTGAAGGTATTAAATGTTAGAAGATATAAAAGCGAGCCAAAGAAATCTTAATAATTTTGCCTAAGTTCAAAATAACTTAAATCGTTCTTTGTATAAAAATAATTAATTTACGCTTGGTAATAAAAATTTCTTATTTAAAAATAAAAATTTGTTTACTTTAACACTATAAATATATAATATTCTCTATGAATAATTTTTTTTTTTTATGTGTTTCCGTTATTTTTTTGCGTGGCTCATAATATGGACATTCATTATGGGCCAGGTGGACAGAGTAAAAACAGGAGGCCCATAATATGTACACAAAATGACGCGGCTTTTTAGTTTCTTAAATTTTTTCGTAAACTCTTTTTTATCGTTATTGCTGTCTAAATTTGTTCTCTAGAGTCTAGCAGTTCGAATGGTGCCAAAACATTAGTAGTAATTGTTGTTTTTTTTTAAATTGGTGGATAATTAATATGTCTTCGAGTACCTATTCCATAATACGGAACTTTACCTTATAAGCGTGCGAGTGTATTTGGTTATTTGGTTGTAGTACTTAAGTTGTATGATATTTTCATTTCGCATAAAGCTTGAGCGTACGGTTCTGCCGTTATGTTTTTATAGCTTTTGTCACCAACAATCCGTTTTATTGTTCTGCATATGTCTATTTATTTAATTATTTGTGCAGGAAAAATAAAAAATTCCAAGTGGATTTTAAGGATCCGCTTTGGCTGCATCCGGTTGTTTTTGGCAATATTCGACAATGTTAGGGGGCTCTAGTGAGGTGCTTTGTCTGTAATCGGAATAAGTTGTCTGTTTTCGGTTGAGTTCGGCGATATAGTGTCTTTCGGGTGACTTTGGCCATCTTCGCCTATAAAAATCAGCATCGGGTCAATTTCTAAGTTTTTGAGGGGTGTGGGGGGGGGGGGGGGGCAAAAATCCATGGAAATTTTCTAAGTCTTTGAGGCGGGGGGTCGACAAATCCCAAACATTTTCTAAGGTCTTGAGGGGTGGCCGAGGATGGTGAGTGGGGGTTAAGTGGAGGATAACGAAAAATTGGAAAAATGATTTTACGTGAAATCGCGGAAAAAACGATCGATTATTTGAGGGAGCTAGAAGGGGCGGCGAGGGGATAAGGGGGAGTTGACGGGCGGCACAAACAAATGACGATCACTTAAAACACGTAAAAGGATAACGAATTTACCTGCGATTTGAGGGAAGTCTGAGGGGGTAAGGGGGGATAAGGGGGGGACGATTTTTAGACCTTATCACTATACATATTGTTTCATATATGTATCTTCCTATACTATATAGTTGTATGGACAAAAATAAGCCCTAGCGCCCCTGCTCTCCCTGCTCCCCTTCACCTCCTCCTCAAATTACGTAGTTATTCGTTCATTTTTAAGTGATTTACAACCTTTTTTTTCTGGGTTAGCTTCCCCTCCCACTCCCTCTCAGCCCCCCTCCACCTCCCCGTTACCACCACCCCCAGCTTAAACCCATCTTCCCCTCGCCTCCTTATCACCTCCTACTCACTTTTCACTCACTAAACTTAATTATAAATTCATCGATAGGATTTTATAATTAGGTTTTCATTTATATCACGCACTTCTAAATGTTTTAAGATTATAATTATACTAAAAAAAGATTAATAAAATGAAATAAGGGTAAAAAAAAGTATCTATTAGCACCAATATATTGATTATGTAGTATTAAAAAATCCAGCAGTAACGTCAGCTCTTTAAAGTATCCACAGGAGTTAAAAAATAATGGACAAATAAAACCATTCAATGAATTAAACAATAATTTGTTTTATTTGTTTTACATTGTGGCATTTCATATGCCGTCTCAAACCGTCATATCTTTGAAACCCTTAGAACATTTTTACGAATTTTTTTTATGTCCTTTTTCAAATGAATATATATGTCTATTCAAATGTGTAGATCTTTTAAAACTTTTTTTACATTCAACACATTCAAATAATTTTTCTTCACTATGTTCTTTGAAAAATAAAATTTAGCCAAAGTTTAATGGTATACTGTCTATATCTTTAAAAAATTATTTTATAAACTAAAATTACAATAAATGTAATTATAAAAAAAAATTAATATTGAATAATTGTGAAAAAATAATAAATTACTTTAATGTAACAAATTTGAAGACTGCAATAAATTTTTCAAACTTCATTTACAAATATTACAATACGCCGAGTAGAAAAATTTTGTTCAGAATAACCAAACATTAAAATTTACGTAGTAAAAATATTTGCAACAGTAGGGAGTCTCTTAAACTAAAGAAAAAAATCATAAAATCACTAGAAATTATAAAAACTTTTCAAATAGAATGGTGGTCATATTATAAAGTGTGTAAATAGTGTTTAAAAAAAGCAAAGAGCATAAATGCATTCAATTGACGGAATGATTGTACTAATATAGGTAAATAGATGATCTTATAGTAATGTAATGTAGATGCGATGAAATTTATTTAAAAGTCTGATAATTTTTAATATGTTCATTATAGTTTTTATACTTGTTTCATTAATATTTAAAGTAGTAATCATTCAAAAAAAAGAGCCAGTGAATTAACAAAAAAAAAGGTATCATGTTTGTTCTATATAAATTCACTCTGTAATATATACTAAGTTGAGGTTGATTCTTTATTATCTAAAATCACAATCCATCACGTTTGTATATCTGGCCAAAGTCCTAGCCCAAGCAATCGTTTTTTACATGTTCTATTATTTTCAAAATAAAAAGTTTTTTTGAGAGAAATATTTTCAAAACAGCATAAATAGAAATCTAATATGTTTATAAAAAAAAATTAAAATATATTTTAATGTCTATTTTTTAAATTGAAGAACAAAGGAATTATAAGCTACTTTAATAAATAAAAGAAAACTTCATTATCATTACAAAAAATTTTATGTATTCATATGATAATTATCAAATTAATTTAACTTATAAATATGCATAATTAGAATATTGGCAAGCAGAGCGCGCAAGTAGGCGAAAATACATATTGAATAAATATCACAAAAAAGTAGGACAGGTTACGTAATGTAAAAAAAAAAAAAAAAAAAAAAAAAAAAAAAAAAAAAAAAAAAAAAAAAAAAAAAAAAAAAAAAAAAAAAAAAAAAAAAAAAAAAAAAATTAAAAACAAAAAAAAAAAAAAAAAAAAAAAAAAAAAAAAAAAAAAAAAAAAAAAACAAAGAAAACTAAGAAAATTAGCAAAATGCAAAATTTTAAATGATTTTTAAAGAGCTATTAAAAAACAAAAACAGAAAAACTAAAGGGATGGTAACAAGAAAAGGGCATGAAAAAATTATTTTCAAAATATTTCAAGAGACAACAATAATACCTGTTATACAGAGAACGAATAGAGGAGTATTGGAATCAATAACAATGCCAAAAAATATTTTACGAGGATATATCCATCATTGAATAAAAGAATGTCTAAATAAAAATAAAAGAAAATGAAAGGCACAGAAGACAGAATTATGAAAAACTTTTTCAAGAGTTTAAATAATTTAATTCAAAAACATACTTAATTGCTTATAGACTAACACACATACTATCAAAAAGTATGAAATAGCAAGAATCTATCAAATTTACAATGCAGGGAAAGAGTAGAAATATGTTATAAGTACGGGAAAGTGGCGTTTTTAAATGTAGCTTTTAAGATATTAGAAATTTTAGTTTTTAAAAAAGTATAAAAATAGGTAGAGGAGTGTCAAATAATAAAGAAAAGTAAGGCTGGCATCAAAGCAAAAAGAAAAACAAGGTGCCACATATGTGTGTTAAATAGTTTGATTAAAAATAAAATAGGGAGAGGGGCAATAAATTAGATGCTGTATTTATAGACTTCAAAACAAAATTTTATAACATCAATAGTTAAATGTTTTGTGTCAAATTATATATGAGAGAGATAAGCAAAAAAATTTAAAAAATGTTTGGAAGAATTTGAAAATGTACAAAAAAAAAGGTAATTACGGTCGGGGGCGAACAAATTTATGTAAAAAAAAGGGTAGTCCAAGGGTGCCTATGTATCTAGGTAATTTTAAGTTTATTTATAGAGACTATAGACGATAAATGCATGTAAACTAATACAGGAGAATTATCAGTCGGCAAGCTCAAAATTAACTGTCGTGACTTATCTGATTTACGTCGTTTTGGGTGGCCAGCAATTAAAAGACAAAAAAACCATTCAGAAAGACTTAGATAAATATAGTACAAATAATATACTGGATGTAAGCACAAAAAAAAACTTTCTTTTAGGAGTGGAAAAGAATAAAAACAGATGTGTTTTAATTCAAAATGGAGCCATTGGAAGTCTTAAGCGAGGACATGAACCGATGGACCCAAAAGTGTAGTTCTTAACAAAAAAAGTATCGGTGCACACAGAAAAAACTGCAGGTAGAGTGCAATGGGCAGTCAAAGCAGTTTTAGGCTTAAGCAAAAGAGCTAACGTAGAAAGTTTAAATTAAATGTTATTTTTCACGGACCAAATAATTAGATTATATTGCACATACGTAGCTGAGAATTGCCTATGAAACAGAATAAAAATATGTAGAAAAAACAGAAGGCAAATTCAAAATATGAAGTTGATTTGAGATGCAAAAACAAAAGGATGTATACGGAAGCTGGAGGCGGGCTGGGTAGGCATGGATTTTGAAATGAAAAAGGAAAGGAAAAGGGGGAAAAATAAATTCTCATTTACAAATATCATGTTGGGTTTAAATGCAAATACACCAGGATATATATGAAAAACGAAGGTGGGAAGAGTTAGCCTAGAACTAGGCATCAGAAAAAGGGAATCAGTTCACTTATTGGACATAATAAAAATATATAAGAGCAGGTGGCCTTATTTATGCCTAACTGAAGAATTAACGGACTTTACGAAAAAAAAATCAAACAAAATAAGCAACAAAGTTAAAATTGTGAATGAAAAAGTATATGATTGGAAAACGATAGGATTTATAAAAAGAACAACAAGGGAAAATAAAAGTGACAAAATCCAAGATAATGTTACGAAGGAATGAAAGATTTTTGTCAATCAGAAAATACAAAAAAACTATATGGTGATTAACAACTCTATCATCCGTAAAATGTAAAAAAAAAGAAAAAAGAGAAAAATAAAGCAAAAATTAATAGATATAGGTGAGTTTAGAAGTTTTTAAGTGATAGACTGTAGGATCTGCAATGGAAGAAAAAAATTTATAAAGCACACATTGCTATGTAAGGAGGTAAAAAAACAACAAATAAAGTAATAATAATATCAGTCCGGAATGTAGGATTAAAAGATAATGGAGAGATATGCAGGAGAAAGATGATTTATGTGCAAATAGAAGATATGTATGTAGGTTAATAGGGCACAACAGTAAAGATTGAAAGTTCAAAAATATGTTATGCGTGATAAATTAAAATATTATGTTAGTGTAAAAAAAAATTTTAAGACATTGTTGTATGTTTAATCAATTGCATAATCTACTCAATTAAAAATAATATTTTTACTAATATAAGAGGATAATAATTTTTAATAGTTATAAAACAAACAAAGAAAATGTAGAAGAATATAAAAATCCATATAAGAAATGAAAAAAAAAATAAAAAAAACAACTCACATTTACAAATAATAAGCAAGAATTTTCAAATGATGACTTAATATTAACTTATATCCATAATTGATTTTAGAATGACCAAAAATAACAAACAAAGGCTCCTAACTATTTCTGTAATTATAACTATTGCGTAAATATTGTATACATATAAATATATATATATATTAATAAATTATAACTTTAAATACCCATTAGAGTCATCATCAGTATTAAATTTTTAACAATTATTTGATGAATCAGTAAACTCTTTTCATATATTGACTATATTTGTTCAAATTTTTAGCAAATTTTCATGAGATCGCTCTGGTTATCTATATTTTAACGCATGCATGTGTATTGAAACAAATTTTTTCTATTTATTATTCAGACATGAGAATAAAAATATTGAAATATGGGGGTTGGCGTGCGGAGCGTGCTGGGGTCAAAGCCCCACAAGTATGTATAGATATATATATATATATATATATATATATATATATATATAATAGTGGGACTTCAACCCCCTGCGTGCTCCGCGTGCCAACTCCTGAAAAAATACTTATTCTAGTTATATGTGAATTTTGAACAATTAAATTAATCTGTGAAAACATTTTATTTCTTCAACAATTGTTGAAAAATCTACTAGGCTAGCTCAAATTATATTGAGAGATAAAATGAGCCGTGAGCTTTCGAAGATACAAAGTAAATTATTTAGTGGATCTAAATTATAATTCCGAATTTTAAACGTCGTGAGTTGAGATAACAAGCAACAAAAGCTTGATTTAGAACAAAATTATAGATTTATTCTAATAAACAAAATAACACTTACAATATCATATCAATTGAAAATAAACGCTCGAGGAAAGGCGTGGAACAAAAGAATTAAATCTTTAACGAAAAAAAAGATTGTTGATCGTAGAAAATTACTTTTGTATCATAAAATTGAAATCAATATTAAATAATGTTTGAATATTTCAAAATAGACGAGAAAACCCAATCGAAATAAAACCTTTCAAATCGTAAGTACGTAGTTGCTTGAAGACTCGGGCGAGGCGAGAAAAGATGTCGGGCTAAGTTGCCGTGAACAAAGGTAGCTATC
>JAPYYV010012235.1:0-10398 GCA_030522625.1 Copidosoma aretas | reverse complement strand
GCCGATTTTTAATTTTCGTTGCCGCCATATTGGATCCGCCATTTTGAATTTTGAACTGTAATTGTCGAATTCGTGTTCAGCAGCCCATTTAACCTATATTGACACTATTTACATAACGAAAATGTCATCTATTTTTTAAAAATCAATCGATCTTCTGAAGAGAATGCTTTAGGGGGTGCGTTAATGGGGTGTTTTCACCCCCAGTTCACCGTTTTTTTCAGTTCGGACCACTTTTCCTATATTCTATAGTGTTTAAGCTTTAAGCTACAAAAAAAATCATCTTGATTGGATTATCACAGCTGCTGCTATTTTATTTTGACACAAAAAATCGCGTTTGGTCCCACTGTGGGGTGCTTGCCTCTCTCGCCCACCCACCCAAATCCACCCCTGTACAAAGAAAGAAGTTATGGATCACATGATCGAGCCTATTTATTTATTTAAGTGATTGGCTGAGATTGGCCAAGCGCGGATAAATTGGGTAAATTTTAAATCTCGATTATGAAAAATTAAATAAAAAGATATTTGATAAAAAAAAATCAAAACATAATGTTGATATATCCTAGATAATTTTTTAATGTTTCTTCAAAAGCAATGGAAATAAAGATGATTCAATGGTGGGGGCCGGGGCGCGGAGCGTACAGGGTGCGGAGCCCCCAAGTTTAATATAAGTTTTTGATCAAATTTTCTGGGCCAATATGTATAGTAAGAATATCAAAATGTATGTCGATATATATAATTATGTATATGTTGAATGCGATGCCATTTTATATAGTTGACAAGGAGCCGTCTGTTCTGATCTATACACCATACACCTTCTATGCACGTTTTTTTTTATGCAATAAGACATGTAACTTTGTTGGAAAAATACTATTCTGGACAAAATTGTAGATACTAGAGTACAGATGTATTTTAAATAATTGCAAAGTTACAAAATCTTACCCTAAATTACACGCATAAATGGTTATTATTTTCTCGTATACCATAACAGACGGTATTGTAGGATTTTGTGTTTTCTTGGATAAAAATTCATTTTCTGAACTTTTTAAGCTGATAATTTTAGTCCCGACAAACAAGACTAATATTAAAATTAAACAAGGTCTTAATTTTATAAATTGTGTATATTTGCTGTACTGTAACGCTCTTAATATATTTTATTTTTATAGAAGAGATGCTTAATTATTAGTAGTTTTTACGCTAAGACTAAAATCATCGGCTAAAAATAAGAAACAATTCTTACATTCAAGAAAACTCGTAAAATTATTAAATGAGGTTATTATTTAATACATTATGTATATTTACTGTAGAGTCACGCTCTAAAATATTGTATTTTTTCAATAGCAATACTCAATTAATAAAATCATGTAAGCTAAGACTTAATTATTCGGCTCAATAAAGTAAAGAACTATTTTTCGTAAAAAACCGCATAAATCCCTACATAAGATATATATTGTATGATTAGTTGATATTCTGAGTAGTGTGACGTTAGAAGTCTATTTTATCTTTAATGTTTTGATACTTAATAAAGTTTTTTCTATCTAGCAAGGCTTGATTCATCGGCTATTTCTAGGAAAATAGTTTTCGTCACGAAGGTTCATCTCTTCAGGGCGGTCCCTGGGCCCGAGGGCGCTTGCGAAGCAACGCCCGGGGGACTGTTGGGATCTCCCTGGTTGGATTCACATGAGTGGCGAACGCTATTTTTCCTACCAAGGGTGTACCAGTGTTGCAAAAGTGCCCGAGGTAGGAAAAATTCTTTTCAAAAAACACGTTAAATTCCATTATAGGAAAGTTTTTTTTCACCATACTGCGACGGAAGTAGGAACTTTTCTCCCGCTTCGCGGGAAAAAAATTCCTCCTCAAGGCCCAAGATTTATGAAAAATCGTATACGCACCACGGGAAGAAATAAAGAATGCTCAGATCACACGTTTGCAACACTCGGCTTCGCCTCGGGTAGCAATGCACGTGTGACCTAGAGCATTCTTTACTTTTTCTCCCTTGGTGCGTAATGAACTATTTTTACCATGGGCGCAAAAACTTTCCGCCCTGCGGGCACACTTTTCGCCCTCGGGCTGCACTTTGGGCCCTTGAATTACTTTGCGCCTCAGGGCGGTGAGGTACTTTGGGCCCGGCAGGACCGTTATAGTAGTTTTGGGACAATATTGGAAAGGCTTCAACTTGCGAACCGAGAGGTTTACGGCACGAGCTACAGGCGAGGTACGTAACAAGGTTTGTAAAGAAGACTTGACAATCGAGATACGATTGCTATTTCTCTTACCGAGGGTGTACCAGGGTTGCATAAGTGCCCGAAGTAGGAAAACAACTATTTTAGCTCTACGGCGCCAAGTGAACAGCAATTGTACCCGCGGGCGCAAAGTTCGACTTTGCACCCTCGGAAAGAATAACGTCGTTCTCACCTCGGGCACAAAGGTACGAAACTCCACTTTTTGGGCGTGATTTTTTTACTTTCCGCGCTTGGTACGAAACTCGTCGAATACTCGTTACAAATGTGCATCTCTTCAGAGCGATCCCTGGGCCCGAGGGCGCTTGCGAAGCAAGGTGTGTGTACCAGGGTTGCAAGAGTGCCCAAGGTGGGAAAAATTATTTAATTCCAACAGTTTAAAGATGAGCTTTATAGAATATTAAGAATACATTTATATTTCTGCTGTGCAATGTGACGATATAATTAAAATTATATTTTTTGAAGTTGTATAGTTGTTTTTGTCACTGATGCACATCTCTTTTATAGCGCTAACTGGGATCGAGGGACTGCTGGGTGCGTTCGATTTACATTGAGCGTTTGCGTATTCATTCATTTTTCGGTCACTTGTTTCTACGTTACAGTATACCCATATGAATTCATCATACTCTGTATACATCCAGGTATACTGTAACATAGGAATGAGCGAACAATACGCAAACGACCCATCTTAATCGAACGCATCTGTTGTAATTGTCCCGGCCGAATGCGCATCAGTTCGCTTTTAAGGACGCAACAAATTTTCAAAGGTCTCGATACACTTTTGGAATAGGAAAATTGTATGTTTTGAAAAGAGCGATCGCTTGGACTATTTTGTAGTCAGAGGGCTTGGCCTACGACAATAGTAGTTTTCGTACCTAGGGCGCAAAGTAAAAAATGCACGCCCGAAGGTCGAGGGTTTTAGTATGTTTGTGCCCGAGGTGCTAACGGTGTTTTTGTTGCAGAGGGCGCAAAACGCTAGTTGCATTTGGCGCAAAGTACTTTTCCTACCTCGGGCACTTTTTCAATCCTGGTACACCCTCGGTAGGAAAAACAAGATTCGTCCCCCATGTGCATTCGTGCAGGGTGGTCCCAACGGTCCCTCGGGAGTTGCTTCAGAAGCGTCCTCGGGCCCAGAGACCGCCCTGGAGAGATGCACATTTGTGACGAAAACTACTATTTCTGCCTACGGACCCAAAGTGTTCGGCGGGCTCAAAGTGCACTTGTAAGCCCAAAGTGCTACTTTGTGCTCTAGTCATAGAGATATAAGAATACAGTGCACAAGTACTATGTTGGCATGCAAGCGGCAGTGTGATCAGACCAGAGAGAGACCGCCTCTGTCTAAAGGCCCTGTCTGTCTTTGTTTAATCGATCACGAGATCAGCTGTTCTGCCCCCTGACCCCAACCACTGCGTCCCACTATAACCATGCTTTACTGTAAGTAGGGAACTGGAGAGATTAAACAGCAGACAGCGAAATACGGAATTTGTATTTTTCAATTATTATACAATGCTGATTACAGGTATATTGCAGGAGACGTATTTGGGATTACGTAGTTTTTCAAGGTGAACATTTATACAAAGACCGAAGCGTGTCAACATTAAAAATGACGAAAAAATGTTTAATTTTTCGAGTTAAAGCCACTCCAGCGTGTGATCGTAGTGTCCATTAGAAAGTAGAGATATGCGTGTGTAAGCATAACCTCAAACTAAGTCGGTCATAAAAAAATATCATTTGTGATGATTATTTCAGTTTTCCAAAAGATGAAGCTACTAGGAAGCAATAGATAAAAGCTCCGAACTTACAGTCTTCACCGAATTTTAAAACCAGATTTGTTTGCAGTCATTACTTCGACGAAAAGTGTTTTTTAAAGGGCAGCAACGTTGGACAGTGTGACTAAACAGACTTTTTTGTGACTAAATAAAATTGCACCAGCTGTACTGGACCGATCAAGGTGATTCTTTTCCAAGCTTGTGGGTAAAACCTTACAGATTTAGGGAACATTGGTCCTAAGATAAAACAAGGGGTTCAAGGGGTGAAAACCACCCCTAAAGTCATTAATTTTACGTGAATTTCTGATCAAGTCGAAATCACATCCAAAATTCATAATTAATCATAGCAATTTCTATCGGAGTACTTAGATTTTATGGCGGTGTTATCAAAAAAAATTGTAGGCAGTCGTAATATCCCTCTAAGAAGTAAAAATTACTGTAAACTACACCTAAGCTGAAAATTAAGGTATTTATTGCATGTTGTAAATTTTTTAAATTAAATCTAGCATATAGGGATTTATTCTTTTTTGAGCTTGTAGATAAACCCCACAGCTTTAAGAAAAATTGGTCCAAAGATGGAACAAGGCGTCTAAAGGGCTGAAAACCACCCCTAAAGTCATAAATTTTACGTGAATTTCTGTTTAAGTCGAAATCACATCTAAAATTCATAATCAATCATAGCAAACTCTATCGAAGTACTTACATTTTATGGCGGTGTTATCAACAAAAATTTTAGGTAGTCGTTATATCCTCAAGGGGGAAAAATTACTGTAAACTACCCCTTAGCTGGAAAATAAGGTATCTATTTCATGTTGTAAATTTTTTTGATTAAATCTAGCATATAGGGGTTTTCGAGGTTGCTAAATAATAATTTACTATCAGATTTCGAAAATTGAAAGTGGCGGGCTCGACATGGCGATCAAAATATCGATTTTTCTCAATTGCCCAGGGTTAAGTTGTTCAATCGATGTGCTAAATCTTAAATCATATTTTTAAGGTTTATAACGTAGGATGGAGTGAGGAATATATTGTTAAATAAATAATGTTATCAAATTATTCTCTATATATTTAGGTGGTACTATACATGATAATAAGAGAAAATAATTATGAAAAATAGAACTTTATTTTTTGAATAGCTAACTAAAATACAGGGAGTTACTATACTTACAAATCTAATTTTATGTTTGATTGCATGGTCTACATTTATTTGGTGCTATACTCTAGTAGCTGCATACCTGAATCCCTGAGCAAAACTTCAGAAGCATTTTGATTATTTTGAGAGATTTCAAGAAACTCAAAAACAACTTTGAGTTTTTTTTTTGACCTAACAATTTAAAATAATTTCCTATGACTTCCAAAAAATTTTAAAGTGTTTTATATACTCAAAGTCATTTAGCAACATTAGGGTCACAAAATTTCTTCTGAACTCTTAAAAAAAATTTTATTAATATTTAATATCTTGTCGCAATGATTTCGAGTAGTGTTAGTTTCTCCGAAGAAATCAATGCCGAATCATATGAATTTGATTTCCGGTTACCCATTGAGTCGTGCAAAGATTGTATACTCCAGTTATTGAAGAATAATTTGATTCCAATTTTCAAGTTTGTATTCCATAATCGGAACTTCTAAACTATTGCACAATACAAGGAATAAGAAAGTGTGAGAATGAGATTTAGATGAGAATTATACAACACTAGAAAACTGTTGTCAATTTTTTGCTCACAATTATTTATTTGACAATATATTGCTCACTCCATTCAACGTTATAAGGCTTGAAAATATGATTCAAGATTAAGCACATCGATTGAACAACTTACCCTTGGGCAATTGAAAAAAATCGATATTTTGATCTCCATATCGAGCCCGGCATTTTCAATTTTCGAACTCTGATAGTGGATTATTATTAAGTAACCTCGAAAATCCCTATATGCTAGATTTAATTAAAAAATTTACAACATGCAATAAATACCTTATTTTTCAGCGTAGGGGTAGTTTACAGTAATTTTTTCCCCCTTGGGAATATAACGACTACCTCCAATTTTTTTTGATGACACCGCCATAAAATCTAAGTACTCCGATAGAGTTTTCTATGATTTATTATAAATTTTAGATGTGATTTCGACCTAATCAGATATTCATGTAAAATTTATGACTTTAGGGGTGGTTTTCACCCCTTTGGACCCCTTGTTCCATCATCGAACCAACTTTCCTTAAATCTGTGGGGTTTTACCTACAAGCTCAAAAAAGAATTATCTCGATCGGTCCACTAAAGCCGGTGCAATTTTATTTAGTCACAAAAAAGTCCATTTCGTCACACTGTGCGTCGTAGACTGTTGTCTGGGTCATTACAGATACTTTAAACAGCAGAGTTCCAGGAGTCGATTTACATCGATGTCCAATGTAATGACATTTAACTGACTCAACAGTGTAATGCAGAGGATTATGAAAAAGAAAGTAACGGTAGTGTGACTTTTTAGAAGAGCGAACCAAGCTCCTGCGTTTGTGAAGCGGGCAGTTTGGATTAACTGAAAACTTCCTGCGCTCCTGAAGCGAGCAGTTTGAATGAACTGAAAAGCTCCTGCATTACTGAAGTGAGCAGTGTGTATGAACTTAAAAGCTCCTGCGTTCCTAAGGCAAGCAGCTGTAGGAAAAGGTAAATGACTGTATTAAGACTCTATCACATAATAATGACGTACTATACTTCATTTTGATAAAAATTATTATTCCACGAAACATGAATCCACAACTTAAAACAGTAATATTAAGCGAATTAAATTTACACCATAATCAAGTCAAATATTTGAGTCTTTCAGAGTTTACAAGCTCCGAAGGTTGGAAAAAGTTTCTG
The DNA here is from genome assembly GCA_030522625.1 of Copidosoma aretas. Classification (NCBI taxonomy): domain Eukaryota; kingdom Metazoa; phylum Arthropoda; class Insecta; order Hymenoptera; family Encyrtidae; genus Copidosoma; species Copidosoma aretas. The sequence goes on along the minus strand of JAPYYV010012235.1, from coordinate 3,544 downwards.
CAGTATAAAGCATACCAAAGATCAAGCTAGTGGCTGTGCCTGATCAGACGCTCAGGAAAGAGAAGAGAATCAAATTTTTGAGTTCAGTGCGGCTCAATTTTTAAAGGTTAAATGTTTAATAATCGATGCTGTTCATTGTATGCAAATGTGTGAGAAAAAAATGAGTGAAAGTAACGTGTAAAAATCAAAAACTGTTGATGCACATTTTTGTATAGCTCTATGGCAATGGGGAATTTGTTTTTGACATCATGCTCATCCACGTAAACTACTTTTTTATTTAACAATCAAACTTCGATTTTTTTGTAATTTTAATAATCTAACCATATATGATGATGAAATATATGTACATGTTTTTTACACCTAACACATTTTTTTCTATTTACGATTTTTTTTTATTGCTTGGAAAATAAAATATAAAAAATACTGCATATTGTTTGTTTTTCAAGACCATTTACTCATTTAATCATTTACAGACCACTGGCACTCTTAAGTTAACTCTGGTATGTCCTTAGAAGTGCTTCGTCACCGTGGTTAATGTATGTTTGTAGGATTTACCAGCTCATGTTCAGGAATTATCACAGCGAATGAAGTCCAGGAATCCAACGGCAGCTTTTCCTCCTGCTTTCAAGAACTTTGCAAGAAGCCTACACTTCCACAGCCCATTAGCGTACGAGGTGGTGCGGAGGAGTTTTTTAAAACCTGTCATTGGCTGGCAATCTAAACAAATGGCTTAAGACTTACGATTATGATTCAGGAATTTTTCAACAAATGGTTCAAAAAATCGCTGTAATAGTTGGAGAGGAACATGCGAAAGGAAATAATTGAATATTCAACGTGACATTTGATAAGATCAGCATAAAACAGCATAAAGAGTGGGACAGTCAGAGTCATACCTGGAAAGGATTAGTTGATTTGGGCGGGCAGTTAAATGAAATTGATAATAACGGCGAAATAAAAATAGCAACAAAGCATTAGTGTTTATGCTGGCATGTATCAATAGTTCGTTCAAAGTACCCGTTGCCCACTACCGCATTCACTATTTAACGGGCCTACATAAATCTATTCTCCTCAAAGACCTGCTACAAACACTTCATGCACACACTATTTATGTTGTAAGTGTGACGTTTGATGGTAATGGAGCTCACAAAACTGCCTGTGAGAATCTTGGAGCTACTCTAGATTATACAGAAAAGTTACACCCGTTTTTTCTCTCATCCAGCATCTGGCAAACCAGTATACATTTTGTATGATCCTTGTCATTGTCTAAGGTTGTGCAGAAATTATTTTGCTTCAAAAGGCCCTATTATTTATAATGACTATGAATATATACGTCGGGATTACATTGCAAAATTAAATGGCAAACAAAAGGACGAACACCTGCACTGTGCATCAAAAATTAAAGATAGACACATGTCTTTCACAAATGAAAAAATGAGAGTATACTTGGCAGCGCAGGTATTAAGCAACAACACTGCTGGGCATTACATATTTTAGAGCATACTGAAAGTGATATCAATTTTTTGGGAGCATCGGCTACGTCGGTATTTTGTAAAAATCTAAACGACACCTTTGACCTTCTGAACGTCAGGAATAAATTGTATAAGACGACAGGGCGTTCTGCAATAACGACTGATTCTTTATGTGATCTAAAATTGAAAGTACAAAAATGTATCACTGACATAGAAAATCTAAAGATTGTGCAAAAAGTTAACAGAAAAGAGAAACAGACAAAAAATTTCAAGATTGTGTAAATATTAAACAAAATAAACAAACAAGGACAAAAAATCTACAGACTGTAATATGTGTAAACAAATCAAAGAAACAACAAAAATAATTAGCTATTCAGTAATGACTAAAGTAACTGATAGTCCTGCAGTGAAAACAGGCTCCGTCGGTTTCATCATTTGTTTATCAAATTTGTACATTTTAGCCTACTAAGTATTAACCAACAAGTACCTCGATTATCTACTTAGTTGTAAGTTATCACAAGATCACGTAGAATTATTTTTTTCGATAATTCGTAGGATGAATGGATACAATAATAATCCAACTACGGTACAGTACCTTTCAGCGATTAAAAAATTGATAAGCAACAAGCTGAGTGTTAGTGTTACTACTTCAGCAAACTGTTCACCTTTAGATTCGACCTTTCTCATTAGTCTAGAAAACGATATTGATAAATCGCCAAAGAAACTTTTTTAACATGATTATTGCAAAATAGATTTTCTATGGTTCGGAAGCGAGTACTCCAACTAAGTCATTATCTACGTTGCGAGTTCGATTATCAAGATTTTGAAACGTATCATACATTTTTAGAAATGTTTGACTTTAATTAGTGGTTCAAATGCAGATAAAGATTCAACGTTAAATATGTTAAGGAGCAGGGGAGGCTTAAACTTTGCATCCAACAATGTATAATTTTGTGCAAATGTACGGAAAAGGTCATTCGGGAAACAAAAAATTTATTCCAAAAAAATATTAATTCTGTGATTGTTAATAGTACAATACGTAGCATGCCTTCACACTTGTTTAATGACGATCACTTGTTCAAACAGTATCCTTTACTAAATCATCGCAACCAACGAATTACATTGATAATAAAAAAATATACTGATGTCTGAATGCACAATGAGAGTAAGTTAATACATGACAGCAACACACGTATTATAATGAAAAATAATAAGATAACTATATTGTCTGGCCAGTAAGGAAATGTTAATTAGTATGATTATTATTACACAAGGTATACTGTATGTTGTCAATGTCATATATTATACTAAAGACTGTTTATCATAAAACTTACAATAGTTGTTAGAATAAAGAAAACATTGTTTATAATTAAAAAATTATCAGTCAAATATAAGTATTTTAATGTTTCAAAAGATTTGCTAATTATTTATACTACTCAAAGTCTACTGACATTAATGCTTAAAACACATATATTCTATGCATAATTTTTCTATTAGAAATTATTAAAAGATTAATACGCAACGAAATAAGTAATTTCCGGCAAATTCGTACAGAGATTCATTAGAATACGTATATATCTTCCTATATTATATAATCGTATGAACAAAAAAGAGTTCTAGCCCTCCCCGCTCCCCCTCAGATCCCACCCGGTTCCCCACAGCTCCCCCTCAAATCACGTAGTTATTCGTTCATTTTTACGTGATTTTTAACTCCATTTTTTGGGGGTTAGCTCCCCCCCGCTCCCCCTCAGCTCCCCCCGGCTCCCTACAGCTCCCCCTCCACCTCCCCCTCGCCACCCCCTCAGCTCCCCCCCATCACCTATTCCACAATACACACACACACAAAACTTAATTATAAGTCCATGCACATGAATTAATAATTTGGTTTCATTTCAATTTCTCCCTTCTACATGTTTTAGGATTAACATTATATTAACATCTTATTAACAAATGTACAATAAAATAACATGACGGTGGAAAAAAAGTAGCTCTCATTACCAAGATATTGATTCTAGAATATTGAAAAATTTAGCAGTATCGTTAGTTTCTCCCATTCTCCATAGAAGTTGAAAAAT
>JAPYYV010012234.1:0-10734 GCA_030522625.1 Copidosoma aretas | reverse complement strand
CTCTCCCCGTGTGCAGGCGTAAGCTTCGTAGCAGTGTGTTTACGCACGACGATTATTCATTCATCTCTGTGGCCCCTGGTCACGGGCGCCCTCGGGGTGTTTTGCGGAATACCGAAAGCCATGATCATTCATTTTCACTAACCTTGCAAAAGTCAACAACCTCTGAGATCGCGAAGCTGACAGTTGCTGCGACCAAAACCAAGCAACGATTTGTCCGTTTAGTCGGCGTCGATCGTTTGAAACGTTCCGGGGAATGCAATGAGTGTACTTGACTTTTCGATGAAATCTTCCGGAACAAGATTAAGAACAATGTTGCATTCAATGCCGTGTGCATCGAAGGATACATTGACATCGCGCCTGATTCTCGGTTGCCAAGCTTTTAGGACGAAAAGGCATTATGGAAAAAAGACGGATCGCCGTTCTTATATAACGATCCAGCTTGGGTAATAAAGGTGGACAATGGGCGAGTGATGGTTTTTCATAACTTTATTGAACTCGTTGTCAATTCATATACGTATTACTCACTTATCTTGTATTCTCCGTACACTTTTAGTCAAAACGACTTTTTCCGACCGGCTGCTTCCTCTTCTTCCGCTGCTGCATGTCCGACAAGTAGATCTCCCTCCTCGAGTTCACGTAATTTTCAATGGATGCTTCTTTTAGAATCATTGACGAAAATTCATCGTATATTTTCCGCTCCAGGTTGGGAGATGACTTTTTCTCAGCTTCTCGGCCGTCACTTCGATTCCGGGACGCCATGTGTCTCGTGCGCGAGCGGTTGCTACAGTTTTCCAACTGTCGTCAAATAGTAGCTAGATGACTGATCTGGAACCGATGGCAGTGCTCGAAGCAACGAAATAAGCTGTTCACCGACTAGAATGTGCATAAAGAAGTGATGATTGATTTGATTCGAGCTCCGGTGACTGCATACTCGCTAACGCGTTACCAGATATTCAAGACGATAGTGCGGAAGAGCGTTTCGTTGCAGCCTATCAGCTAAAGAAAACAGCTTCGGAGCTGAATACACGCGTGTGTACGATGGTCGATCCGAACTAGATAAAAGTCTTAATTCTTGTTTTATCTCCTTTTTTCCAACTAATCTTCCTTTGATACGAATGGTCTGCGCTAAAACGTTATTAAAAATTTTTTGGTGTTCTCAGTAGGTGCTACAAGAATTGGATTGTCGTATTACAATTTTGATGCTTGGTTCGTACGGAAACACCGAAACTATATGATCCAACAATTTTGTACGGGCAATAAACTATAAATATCGTCCAATACAATGTTACATACCTATAACCTGTAACTAATTCGAAAAGTGGAAAACGTACTCGTCGTCCCACTTGACTTACTTTTCAGCACAAAACTTGCATGAATTTTTTACTTGAAAGTACCATTCCCTGCACAAATGATTCACAACGACTCTGAAAAGCTCGCGAGGTTGAAAAAACGAGATCACGTGTTCGAGATGGCACGTGGCGCACCGAAGATCCCTCCTTCCGAAATTCTTCGTCAGAGCGTCTTTTTGCAACGACCAAGGATAAGTCTCGAGCGTACTCGGTCCACCATCCCGTTTCACGCGACCCGTTCGAACGAAAAACCCCCGGCAAAGCCTGAAACTTCTTGCGCCCGCCCGGGGCCCCCCCCCCCCCCCGAATACTCGAGTCCGGTCGCGCGCCAGTTTTACGAGAAAACTTCCGGCAATCGGCGGCCCCGAGACTCCCGCGTAATTTAATCACTCGCCGCGGTCGAATTATCGTCGCCGAAACTTGCCCGCGCAGCAGCAGCCAAAGTGCTCGCGACTACCTCCGACGCAGCGGTCGCCCCGTCGTCGTCGTCGGCGCACGTTGATGGCGGGGGTGGGGCTCTTAATAACGCGAGGCTAAATGCGCACGTACGTCGGTGGAACTGCCCCGTTGAGGCTCATCGAGGGGGTGAATGTGTGGTGGGTCTGCGCGCACGAGAGAGCAGTGAGAATTTCTGGTTGTCGGTCGGCAAAAATTTATGGTTTCATGACGAATAATGCTCGCGAAATTTAAGAGGATCGGCCGGAAAAAAATTTCCAATTCTTAAGACAGTTTACTGCTTTATAGTTGCAGTGTATTATTATTTGTTTTTTTTTTGCTAATCTGTTGGTGCAACAAAATATTGTGGTACCTGGATTTTAAAGATCCCATTGTTTTTGCATTGAATGATTTAGCTTCCGTTCGAAGCATCATGTCAAATAATAATGCCGTACCAGACTGGGTGGTTTACCGAGAATTATTAGCGAAGCAAACTGCAGTGATTAACCGACTCGATGCTAAGCTTTCCTGAAGTTCTCGGCATATTTCATTATTAGATTAGTACAGTTATAACGTGGATTGAATGTATTGTATTCAAACAGACCCTCACCCACGGATGGTTAACGATGAACTTTTCACATTTTTTATGCATATTATTAAAAAATGCGTAATATCATTAGAAGCGTCGCGACGTGACGTTTAAACATTATTTCATTGGCGAAGGCAAAAGCTTACTAATCTCAAATTATTTATGTGACATCGAGAATGGTATTCTTAAAAAGAAAGTTCCGATGTAAGCTCTGAGTTCCGAGTTGTATTTATTGTGAGCATGAAAACAATTATTTTAAATCATCAAAAAAAAAAAAAAAAAAGCTTTCTTAGCATGTACTTTTTTTCATGCATCCGTGTAAAAATTCATTGTGAGTCCAATACTTCTGCTTCGATAAAGAGATGCTTAAGTAACGAACAAATTTGTTCCCAACGCTTTGTGCACCAAAAATAGCGAGCATGAGATTAAATTTTGCCAACAGGTGGCCAAAAGTAATTTGACGTCTCACAATACAATAATACATCACATCAAAGTGGATTACAAGTATATTTACCCAATGAGTCAAACAGCTCGTTCAAAATAATTACTCGCGACGGAACATTGTGATAATTTACAACCCCTCGGAGAATTATTTGGTTCAATAATTATACAATTTATGCACAAACATTTTTGATATGATGATTTGTATAAACTTTATGTTTGGAAATGATGTTTATCGCATTTCGCTCAAAAATCTGCAACTTGAATATAAACTTTATTCGTCTTGTACTTATTGAATTATTTTCGAACATAAACTTCATAAGAATCACGTACAAAACGTTTGTAAAGAAAATTGTACATATTTTGTATCAAATAATTCCACGTGGAAAAAGATCTTGCGACGCAAAATCAAACACGCAAACGGCATCTGGCAATATCGCGCGAAAAAAGTAGGGCGCAGCAGACACCTCTCCACCCCGTCTTCCCCTCAGCTCGGCCGAACGTATCAAATGGCTTTTAATTACATTCAATTACCCCCTACACGCTCCCGAGGGCTCCGATCAAGCTTCCGGCTGCGATTTCAGCGGGAGCTCTTATCGGCTCTCTTTGTTTGCCTTCCCTACTTTCGGATCGTCGGGCGTGAAAGCGCCTCGGGGTATCGACGAGTAATCTCATCGGTTTTGTTTTTTATGACCGTTTTGCCGATTTACGCGGGTCTTGGATTTTTCTTTGTCCGTTGGAGAAGAGTGGGCTGCCAGCGAGGAGGTAACGTCGCGATAGTATGCTTGTCGGAGTTATATTCTTCAGAAAATTGTGTATCGGAAAAATTCCAGCGGTATCGTTTTTAATCGATTTGATGATGTTTCGTATGAATTCGTTGAATGTAATTTGCTGTCACGAAAATGGATTTTTAATGTTTATCCAAATACATTGTGCATCAGTGATGCAGTCTTTATCTCTATTGTCCCAAGAAAAGTAATCTGTATAACGTCAGAAAACGATATCGTACTAGGTATTATAAAAGAAAAATTTAATCACTGGATTTGTAATAAGATACGGTACTACATTTGCTAATCTTAATAAAACCAATTCAATTTAATTTGAGATAAAGAGAAAGGTAACACTGAAAGCTTGGTATTAAAACATCGTGTATGTATCATATGGATAATTCTACGTGGATCGGGGACCCCACGCTTTATAAAAAACCTCCACTTTCATTTCTGAGGGCACACGGTCTCCGAAATCTATTTACGCAAATATATTGTGCTATAAAATAATAAAATTAACGAATACACATATTTGCGCAATAAGATTATTAATTGCGTAAGAATCAAAAGACAAATGCGACGATAATTGCTTTACCGACAAGCGATTAAAAATCTATTAACAACAATTTTTGACGCGCGAACAAATTTATCAACTTTTATCCAACTGTACGACAATCGTGTCGCTACCGATCTTTCAATAATGTTTTGCATCGTCGAGTTTTTCGAGGAAATTGTATCATCAACTTGCGAAACAAACACATCCACCTCAAGAAAGAGGTATCTTTGTTACTCGTGACATGTGATTATCACACAACGCAAGCTCTCCTCTCAGAACCTAATCTACCGTCCGTTGGAAGTCAATTAAAATAGCGTCTCGTCATCCACATAATCCTCTCGAGCTGCGATAATGTACGAGTAAAAAACTACATTCGATCAGCCGAATGAAAGCTTACGTTTGGCGAACGGGGGAAAAAAACAAGCTCTCTCGAAAACGTTTTCGCCGACGCCTTCTCCGACAACCTCGCGTTTGGAAATGACGGAAAAGAAAAACACGGGGCTCCTCGCGCGCGCATCCAAGAGGCCACTCCAGCCGCGCTCCTCGAGATCCCCCCTGCCGGCATTTCGCCCGGGGAGTGCGCCCCGCGAAAAATCCTCGGCAGGCTCGCAGCAGGGGGCAGAAATAAAGGAGCCCGCGCCGGATGCTCTGAATCAGGTTGGCGGAGCGAGTCGCGCGCGGAAAACTCGCTCGTTTTTCCCGGGCGCAAGTCACCGGATCGCCCGGCAAGGCGCGCTCGAGCCTTTCGCGCCATAACTCGTGGCAACGACTCCGCGCGGGGAGGGCGAAAATGAGAAAGTCAAGAGTCGGGGGAATAAGAGACGCGGGCGGTCGGCCGGGCTGCGGGGGGGGGGATGAATAAAGAGTGGACTGCGGCTCTGGGGGTCGGGGGGAGCGAGCGGCGCGTTTTGATGCATGAATTTGTTTCGGCGGCGAGGGCACTTGTTTATCGGGGTCCCGGTAATCGGTCCCGATGATCGCAGGGTTCTTGTCTTGTTGCGCGGAGGACTTTCCGCCGCTGGCTATGTCCAAAGTGGACTCTGGGGTTGTTATCCGCATACTCGGCGAGATATTGAGGGTACTCTTGATCCGAGATCGAAACCTTTGAGGAGTCGATGGGGTTGATTGGTTATCGAAGAATAGGCGTTTTTGGAATAATTTTCGCATTCGGAAAGAAAGATCCTGAAAGTAGTTTTTCTCTATAATCTTGAAGATTTTCCGAGTAGCGGAGTAGAAAGGGTGTACTGCCAAGTCGTGCGACTAAAATTTTGAATACGCCTCGTAATGGTGATCAGGAACAACATGTATCAGCTTTACGTGATTTTCCATTGTTTAGCACGTAGACGGAAACTTTGTAAAACTGAGAATTTGCAGAACTTTGTACAAAAAATGAACACAATTTTTAAAAAATAACGAAAAATATAATGAATCTTCCTAAGCCTCTTTACGTTTGTCTTATCAATATTATTCTAAAATACGTAAGAAAGGAATTGCAATATTCTTCATACGTCAGTTTTACAACGTAAGTACATGCTAAAATTGTTCGAACAAAATGAGTCAAGTTTATTGATTTACACACGGAGAGAACTCTGGCACTACGGTAGTATAAGCCTCCGCGTACTATGTTGGTATACACCAGCGCATACTACAGTAGGCTCTATGGACTTTATAATAGGCTCGTACTGTACTACGTTTGCTCGGGACCACACTAATTTGGTCGAGCAAACGTAGTATGCGCTGGTGTATACCAATATAGTACGCGGAGGCTTATACTACCGTAGCGCCAGAGTTCTCTCCGTGCACGTGTACATTTTTTTTAAAGTTCACCAAACAGAATTTTTATCAAGCATTCGTGAAGAAAAATATGACTAGTGTTTTAATGGCTTGGGCACGCATGAATAATATGAAATATATTGTTAAGTAAATTTCGTGCAAAAAAAAATTTGATTGCATTAAAAATATATAGTCGCATGACTTGAACAGGTAAATTAATGTTTTGCTAGAAATATTGAAAAAAACAAAAAAAATTAATAAATGATATATCAAGTTTATTAAACAAATTACTACGCTAAATGGATACTGTAATTTTAACCGCTTTTCAACCAAAAAGTCAAAAAGAGCATCAGTATCTACATACTACATGAGGGCATTCAAAACGTTGGACAACAAAAACTTGTGGCTTGAGAAATTCTTCACTCAACGACTTCCAGCTAACGAAATACGCTACTCTTATAATATGATCATCACTTTGTTTATATTTCTATAGTTATTCTATGGTTACAGCATAGTGAGCATAGTTCTGCAATAAATTATATCATAGTTAATTTTATTACATTCCTTCAAATTTACGTGTTGAAAATGTTTTCGTTTGATAGCGATACCGTATTCTTAACATCTCTGTATGATTAATAAAATAATATTATATCTATGTTTACACAGCTATTATACATATAAATATACATAAATTTACGCGTGCTACTTAACTGAATAGTGCGTAAACTAGATATAGTTCAATAAAATGTGACCTCTAGCCTTTAATGAAAAGCCAACGGAGACTTATTCCCTTGATAACTGCATCAATCGCAAAAGACTATCGACACGAAGGCGTCACTTCATTAAGAGCCCGCTCCGGGGAAAAGTCAAGTGTAAGCTTGATTGACTGGGTATCGACTTGCTATTGAATTTTGATTGATTTTACTCGCTTTTACGCTCTCACTAGGGAGTAATTAAATTATTTTAACGTTGGAGCTTTCATCATTTTTAATTACAAATTTTTAGAACAAATAACGAGAATAAATGACCTTAAGTAACATATGTCATGTATGTTATGCATAAATAATTATGAAAAATGGAAGACATCAGTTGTTCATGACAAAAATTGTTATTGTTTGGTAAAAATTTACTTCTACCATGAAAATATAAAAAAAATACCTTAGTCGGTTTCAACGCATTCTAATCTGTAAAAAAGATGTGAATAATCATTTGATTTATAGTTTAGTTCCCATTAAATGAACAATTTTAGTAATGTACAGCCCAAGTGATTAGCACTATTGTGGCATACCAGCTGCAAATAGCACTGATGTCGGCTGCATAACTCCACAGGGTTGTACAGCTGTAGGAGTCAAGAGAAACATAAACATATGCGAGCACGTATAGGCGTCAGACAATTTATTTTCTCAATAGAAAACCAAAACGGAAATGGGCAAATTATTCTTATTGCTCCAGTAAGTGTATGAACAAACAGTATTATAGATTTTTTTCTCAAAATATCCTTTAGACGTAATAATATTATTTTCTATAGATAGACGATAACACCTTTTTTAGTTTTTTTTTTAAATATCGAAACAAAAATAGTATAATATCTTCAAAGATTTGAAAAAGTAAAATTTTTCTTCAAATTACGAGCATGGTTAAATTCCACAAGAAAAATTTTACGAGCACTGAATATTTAATGATAAAAAAGCAGTAAATAATTTTAACAACACATGACAAGAATACATTTCAAAATCGTTGAATTACTATAAATTCTAGTAGTGACTGTTACATTGCGGAATGTTTCTTAAAAAATTGTCATTAAGTGAAACTTGCAACAAATAAAATTTTAGTCGGAGTATGAAAAATATTCTTGATAGTATTGTTACAAAATACGAAAAAGCTAGTTAGTTGGCTGCTGCAGATCGTCGGAAGTTGACCGAGTAAATATATAAGAATTTTATAAAGATTTTCTGTACTTTATTTTACAAAATTTTTGAAATAATTCGTATGATTGAGGTTGACATACACTAGGTGATTTGTTAAGAAAAATTTTTAATAAAAATTGTAGTATGAAACCTAAAAATGTAGTGTATTCTGTCTTATTACTATTATAATAATTTTTATGTTTGCACAGTACGTTTTTTTGTTTGAACTACAATACACATTACACACAGCATCATTTTTCAACTTATATTTTGTTTTGAAGCGATGAATTTTTTATCCATAATATTTCTTAAATGAAAAAGTGTTTCAAAAAAATTAAAATAACTCATCATTTTTTAGAGGTACAATAAAGGATTACGATCGGAAGGAGCAAAAAAGTAACATATCGATTGAGTGCTAACATTACAGAATTAAAAAAATTCTAATATTTTGATTTCAATAAATTATAAAATGAAAAATTTAGAATATTTAAGGAAGTGTGAAAATTAAAAATTGAAAAATAACGAATAGAAAAAAATATGCAAACAAATGAATGAACAATTTAAATTATTTTTACACTCATATATCACATTTGTATTAGATTGAACCGTACCGAATATATGTATGTACATACCACAAAGTACACTTATGTTTTTCATACTTGAATAAATTATTCAACATCACAATCTAATATATTTACGTATTCGATAAAATTACTTGAAGTACACGCCCAAATCAATTTGTAGCTAACTTTGTCGTTGGAAAACAGATTTTTATTACCGCTCACATTTTCGTATGTGAATTTCATTTAATTATGTGTGAAGAGCGTTGATTCTGAACCCATTATAATATTTCCTTTAGTGATTATATTTTTTTTATCTTGCACTGTTTTTATTAGTCTCCCAATTTTCCGTAACCAAAAAAGATCGAAACTAAAATTGTGCTTTGGATAAACGTTCAAAAAAGGTTTTTACCAGTTAACTTTGATTAGTTTTATAATAAAAAATGTATTTGAACGATACAAAATGTATTATGAATGATAAATTATGAAACAAAATAAATTATAGCAAAATCTTATACAAATTTAAAAATGTTTGGAACCGAAATTGACGATACTACGTAAATAAAAGGGCAACAAAAAATATGAATAAATTATTATTTTCAAATGATTTGACTGAAAACATGTTACAATTAAAATTAAGATCAACTCCAATTCGACAAGTACTATCTAACTTTCTTTTTTATTTGTAGAAAATACACTAAACTTGGACAATATGTTGGGCTTACTTAATCTGATGTGCGTCCTGGGGACTATTACTCTATTTAAACCAGTCGTATGTCGTGAGTATTCAGGTGTATGAGCATTCGAACATTTCCTGTTTCTCATACCCCGCAAAAGCTTTTAAATTTTTTACTTTATCTGTGTACATATAAAAACATACACAATACACACGTCCCCCAGCCTCCCTACGTTGAGCTGATCTAGAAAGCAAGGTGCAATTTTGCAGATTTTTAAGACACGACTTTTTAACACTTAACATTTTTTTGTAAACCCTCCACTGCATCCCATATACAGTCGTTATAAAAATCATTCACTACACTGAATTTATTATTTTATAAACGTACCATTTGAAACAAAAATTCTCACAAAATATTTAAATATATTGGTAGCAGATCTCTATACAACCAACGAACAATAAGTGCTACAAAACACTGTAGCAATGAGTCTTAACACTTAAAACTGAATACTTAGAAACATGAACTCTGAAACCAAGATATATTGATAGAAAACACAAAGTTAAAATAAAAAATCTTTACAACACTTTTCGTAAGGGCTTTTTGCTCAAGTAAAGCAAAATTTAGGCAAGGACCCTTGTATATTATAGGAGTATTCTCAATATTTTTTACCGCTTATTTCTAAATTCCGATTATTCTAAAGCCAGATCCTTATAAAAAATGAGAATCCCTATTTTTACAAACTAATACTTTATATTTCTCTATTACCATCCAGATTACAATGGCAGATTATCCCCTTCTAGCAGAAAACCTCAAATATCACAAAACTATGAAAACTCAGGTGAAACCTGTGAGGATTCTCCAGGCTGCATTGGAAAAGGTTTATTTCCAAATGAACATGATTGTCATAAATTCTTTAAGTGTACTTACAACGGCTTATGCTTGTACCGCCAAGACTATACTTGTTGTCCCGGAGGAGCTTGGGATCCAAGACTTCAAGAATGTAATCACGAAAATGAGGTGCCAGAATGTGTTCATTCTTCTGGATATACACCTCGAAATCCGTTCACTACCTCAGAGAGCTCGAACATACCACTTAGTACACAGGACTCATTTTCAACTTTGCAGCCAACACTACAGTCGTACAGTGGTCCGCAGCAGATGGTTCTGGAGATCAGCCAAATCAATCGGGCTACCCATCAGACCGAGTAAATTCTCAGCAAATGGGATCACCATCGTATTCTGATCAGCCAAATAGACCATACTCAGGTCAACCAAGCGTACCAGTACAACAAGGTCAGCAATCAGGTGGAGAGAATATTCCACAAGATGTACCAATGACACCTGATTCATATTCGGGAGATGGTTCTGGGGATCAGCCAAATCAATCGGGCTCCCCATCAGACCAATTAAGTTCTCAGCAAATAGGATCTCCATCGTACTCTGATCAGCCAAATGGACCATACTTAGGTCAACCAAGCGTACCAGTAAAAGGTCAGGAGTCAGGTGGAGAGAATATTCCACAAGATTTACCAATGTCACCTGATTCATATTCGGGAGGTGGTTATGGGAATCAGCCAAATAAACCGGGCTACCCATCAGGCAGAGCAAATTCTCAGCAAATGGGATCACCATCGTATTCTGATCAGCCAAATGGACCATACTCTGGTCAACCAAGCGTAC
>JAPYYV010012233.1:6080-18545 GCA_030522625.1 Copidosoma aretas | reverse complement strand
TTAACACATATGCCACTATACATTCATTCAATCAATATGCTAACATTACAATGAAAAACATTGAGATACACTGAAACATCAATCAATAATTAATTCACAATAAAAAATATATAACATGTAAAAACTTATTCGCATGCGCACAATAATAGAAGACACACAAACTAAGTTTTGAATAAAGATATTGAATGGTAAAATATTTTTTTTAATAATCTTCTGATTCGTCTGCTTCTAGTGATTCTTCTTCATTTTCTGTGTAACTCAACTCTTCTTCGTTATATGATAAAACATCCAGCACCAACAACTTTCGTAGTTCGTCATTAATACCAGAGCGATTTTTTTTCGGCAATTTTCTAGATAATGAAATCAGAGGATCTGATTGTTCAAATAATCTGTGAAAAATGTCGGTATTTGTTTCGACTCTAAGACAAGTTTTTGAATAAAAAACAAAATTAGTTTTCTCTTTCATTTATTATTAGGCAACTACAATTATAAACTCACCGACTAGTTTTCTTTGAGTATCTTTTACCAAACATTTTAAGATTTTTGTTGTTACTTTCTTGTGTTTCTTCGGAAAGCAGGCCGATAGGTAAAATCAAATGTTTAATACTTCGATATCCGTGGATAAGAATAACATGAAGAGACACTGGCATACACCAATTTTACAGTTTAGTGTACATTAAAGCAGTGTCTTTACAAAAAATTCGGAACTCCTCCTGATTGATCTCTTAACCCGAAGAAATCGCCGATAAAATTGTCCCGAATCTTTTCAATAATTTCGAATCAAAACCTTAAACAAAAAAAAATAGTGTAGTTTATTTATCTTCTATTAACTTATTCACAACAGTCGATAAAATTGATGAATTAAAAAGTTTCTCATTCTCTTACAAAGAAAGCTGTATTTTGGCAGAGAGTTCAGTTTCTTAAAAGCTTTTGATGAATTTTATTCGACTTAGAGATGACAATATTTCATTTAAAAAATTTTTTTTTAACTTGCGTACGTCATTTTTAGATAGCCATTTCAAATTTATAGTAATTATAGTAATGACTACTTTCCGAAAATCGATTTTTCTTTATGATGTCTGTGCCCCATTTTGGATCCATTATTTTAAGTTATAAAATCTTAGAGCAGATTCATAATTAATGACCTTCGAGATCCCCGAAATTGAATTATTATTAAATATAATTGGAATTTCGTCAGCCTTTTGTATCTGCCACTTCAACTTCATAGATTTGAATATAATAGTCATAATCAGCGACCTCAAAAACAGCCGAATAAAAATTATTTTTGGGAAAACTGTAAATTTTCTTAATTTTTGTCGGCCATTTTGAATCCACCATTTCAAGTAACATATTCTAACAGCAGATTCATACTCAGCGACCTGTAGAACCACCTCGTAAGAATTATTTTTGAAATATTTTTTTTTTTATTTAAATTTGTGTTTGCCCTTTTGGATCCGCCATTTTGAATTTTCGGAAAATGATAGCGAATTTGTAATCAGTGACCCGAAAAACTCCTGAGTGCCTATGAATCAATTAAAAATTTTATGTTTTTCTAATTTTCGTCCGCCATTTTGGATTCGCCATTTTGAATTTTCTTAAACTGATAGCGAATTTTTAATCAGTGACCCAAAAAACTCCTAAGTGCGTATGAATCGATTGAAAATTCAATTTTTTTTTAAATTTTCGTCCGCCATTTTGGATCCGCTATTTCGAATTTTCGGAAACTAATAGTGAATTCGTAATCAGTGATCCGAAAAACCCTCTGTTTCCTATGAATCAATTAAAAATTTCGTTTTTTTTTTAAATCTTCGTTCGCCATTTTGGATCCCCCATTTTGAATTTTCGGAAACTGATGGTGAATTCGTAATCAGTGACTCGAAAAACCCCTAAGTGCGTATGAATCAATTGAAAATGCTATTTTTTCAAAATTTTCGTCCGCTATTTTGGATCCGTTATTTTGAATTTTTGAAATCTGATGGCAGATTCGTAATCAGCGACCTCAAAAACATATATTCACTTATTTTGACTTAATTTCACTGGTGCTTGTTATTACAATCAAATTGTTAACTTAATTTCACTGGTGCTTGTTATTACAATCAAATTGTTATTTACGTATAAATAATGGTATAGCGTTAATAATGAATTTGTAGGTTATGTATTACATCCAATCATTGCGGGGGAAACGATTTCATATTATGCAGCCAAAGACGAATTTAAAAAAAAAAAATTGAAGCGGATTCCTTTAAAAACCAGGTGACTAAAAGTTTTGCCGTTTTTTTTTCAATCCGGACTACTGTGCGTCGGTGGCGGTTCGACTTGTGAGCGTAGTACTTCATTCTATGATGCGTAAGGTATCGTGTGTAATCTATTGGTCAGATTTAACAGTGGCACTGGCTTAAATATCGCGTGATATGGACTAAGGAGTATTCGTTCTCAGTTGCGTAAAAGAAATACATGTGTCTAGCGGTGACAGCGAATGAAGATAGGTCCCAAGCGAGTGTAATCCTAATGACTTGCCTTCCAGAGGCTGTAGCCCGTCTAAGCTTGTCAAGTCGACTTGGTGGCTAGGGCCCAAATGGCTTTGTTGGAATTAATCAGACTGGCCTACGTCGAAAGCAAAGGCTGACGAGCAGATGATTGGTAGCGAGATAAAAAGTCAGTACTTACGTAGTTAACTGAAGAAGTGAGTTTCAGTTTAAACGTAGCCAACCATTTTTTGTCGTATATTGGATTAATTCGATTTTTTGCGTGGATGCTAAAATTTTCAAATAACTGTAGAAATACGATGAAAAATTTACGTGATAAAAATTTAGAAAAAATACCGTTGTATCTCAGAGCAAGTGAGAAAAGTAATAAAAAAAACAATTTTTAGGGCGCTATTTGTAACAAACAGGAGGCGGAAAATATGGAATGTAAATCCCTGTACCTCTCAATAGAGTTCGAGATGCTGTAGTTTTTGAAGTTATAGGCATCGAAATTGCTGGTCCTATCTACATAAAAGAAGTAAGGAGGAGTAGATTTGTATTTTAACCGGCGCCGGTTACCGAGCCGCATACTTTGTATGGTTAACATCTTTGCCCATCGAAAAGTTTATTAATCGTTTGCGTCGATTCATTTCCAAACATAGACGGCCGCGTATTATTTATGGCGACAATGGCACGAACTTTTTCGGTGCAAGTTATGCCTTTCACGGGCTGAATTGGAGTAAAATAGTGAAACACAGTCTGGTGACTCAAATTTATTGGTATTTTAATCCTCCTGCGGCGCCCTGGTAGGGTGGCTGGAGGGAAAGGCTTATCAGTATTACAAAGTTCTCATTGCGGAAAATGTTAGGTAAGGCATGTTTATCTTATGAAGACTTGGCGTCGGTCATGTGCGACGGGCAAGCTATTATTAATTCAATACTTGCAACATATGTATACCAAGATTCGAACGATCCGAAACCTCTTTTATTTTTGCATGAAATTAAAGAAATCGGCATTCCTAATTGCAATGCGTTTAATCACCTCAAGTTAAATTTGACACAGTATCAGCAAAGACTCCGAGAAGATTTGAGAAAGCGTTTTCGTATACAATATTTAGGTCGACTGTTAGTAAAGAACGGTAAAAAAGAAACGTGTAAAATTGATATTGATGATGTTGTTTTAATTGGTGATGATTAATAATCACATGATAATCACATGCACGTAGATTGGTTATTAACTAGAGTTTTTGATTCCATTCCAGGCCGAGATGGATAAACTCAAGTTTTTATTTTGAAAACCGAAAATGTTATAACAAATAACTTATTCAAAGAGTATATCCTATAGTAGTATTTTGTGCGAACGGTAATTTAATGAAGGACTATCACGTAAAGTCTAAAAATGAAGGTGAATAATGGAAATGTATCCCCATAGCGTAAAGCCTGTAAATTTAAAATCATAGCCGGAGAACCAAAAGTGACGAGTACAAGGAGTGATCGTACGATCAAAAAATCTGACATTTATGAATTTGAAAACGTTCTCAATACTAAGTTTTACTTCTTTACTTGTTTGAAAAAATAGAATAATATTTAGTTAATGATTGTTTCAAAATCGTGCGTAATTTGCACCATAAACTTTAAGATAAATCATTATTAAAGGACATGAAATGTCTCCTCATCGGTTTACGTCCAAAGTCATGGAGTTAACGCAGGACTGAAGTATTCGCCAATGCTTTTAGAAGACTAGCAAAATCTTTAAAATAAAGTGTAGATAGAGTGTCTTTTGAATTGAAGAAAGAGGTAGAAAGTCACTGACATTTAGAACCTGTGACGAAAGTAACCAAATGATGCTAGGCTTGGGAGATACAAAATTTTTCAACAATGAAGATGGTTCAAAATATTACATACAAAAATGACTAGTTTTGTACAACTTACGGGAATTATCCTTTAAATACAAAAAAGAACATCCTGGGATTGGAGAGGGTTTTAGTAAATTTTCTGAATTATGGCCAAAAAATTCCGTGTTAGTTAGCGCAAGTGGTACACACACAGTTGTTGTTTGTGTGTACACTGTACATTATCAAAACGTCGAATTGATATTATCAGAAGTAGATATTTCTAAAGTGCTGTTAGGACAAATAAGCAATAACAAAAATGGTATTGCTGCAATCATTTGCGAGGAAAAATCCCCGCAGTCTTAACTCAACACATATGATAAATAATTGTCCAGGGGTTGAACCGCTAAAACTTAACTTGTATGAATTTTCTGAAAAAGCATCGATTGATGAGATCGAATACCGACGTTGGCATACTACCGATCGTCCGACTTTAGAAACTCATACCGTTTCAAGATGAATATGTATAAATAAAAAATATATATATGTATACATATACATATATACATATGTATATATATGTAAATGACTTTTCTGTACTATTATTGAAACTTATGATACATTCGTTTATTTCAAAACAGCAGTCTTCGAATTTTAAAATCGTGCACGACTCACTGACCGAGGGTAAATTTCTCATTACACTGAATTTAAACAAAAATAATGCTACAGTGCAGGACGTTGCTCAGAGTTTCCATCACAATAATAATCAAAGTACTCTCGGTACCGTGATTATTTATTATTATGATGCAATGGACTCTTTTTAAATTTAACTTTTGAGGGTAGACTTCATGCTTCTACGGTGCTGCCCTAATTGTCATTGATTTTTAATTCCCTGCGTTAAATCTTTGGAGCAAAATAGTTAAAGTTTCTGCCGTCAACAAAAGTTCTTTAAATTCTTATAAAAATACATGTTAAAGTGACAAGTATCAACGTAAGCACATAGCATACACTCAGAGAAAAAATTAGTCATCATAGTTCTCCGAGTTCCGTAAGAACTACGGAAAAACTTCTAAGCCAGTTTACTATGGTGTCTAATGAATGCAACTATTTTTGTAGTACTGCGGTCTGCTAAAAAAACAGCCATTTCGTAATAGCAACATAATGCGTTAATAGACGCTACTAACCCCTTTCAGTGTAATCAAAAATACTACACGAGGTACGTCAAAATAACTAATACCACTTTACTAAAGTCAGATAGTACAGGCTACAGGAAATTTGAGTAGATCTCACTACATTTTTCTCTCAGTGTATAGTTGTATGGCTTAACACATGATGCAACAGCAGTGTATTGATACCCATATCTGACCGAAAATATCCGAGGTGCTGTATTGCGTAGATGTAAGCCGTTCGTTCTTAATTCTGTAAAAATTCCGCAGAGAGTGTTGACGGCTGATGAGCTGACTACCGCTTCTGCTAGTATATACACCTTTATTGCACTTTATTTGTACGCCTACTAAGTAACTGATGCAGCTCAATGAGATAAATAATATTTTAGATTGCAAGATTTTTTAGTCTTACAATGCCCCTCGAATAATTGTTTTAAACTCACCCTCCATTGGCGGAAACATTTTATTGCATATTTTCTAACAGACTATCATCCAAGTACAAACAATCTTTGTGACTGTTTTTAGATGAAAAATTCAACTGATATAAGGAATTTATTTTTCATCGATCAATTTGTCAAAACTAGTTTTAAATTGCTTACTTATCAGTCCACGCTTAGTGCACGCAAAGATTACAAAAGCTTTAGCTTTCAAACTGTATAAAATAATGACTTAGTGACATATTTTAATCATATACTTTTTAAAACAAACCGTAAAATAATTTTTGTTAAAACTATCGGCCAGTGATAATGCCAAAAATTACAATTTAACACTGAAAGATCATAAGTCTAGACTACACTTTCTTATGGATTTAAATGTAGTACATACTTTTACTATACTCTCTCTTCAATGGCTTTAATAGTGCTGCGTATTCTACACACTGTAGGACCTGATTAATTTTCATTCTCGTGATGAAGCTTTCTAATAAAATTAATGATTTTTATAAACTATTGAAAATTATTCATTCATATTATTATTTGAAAAATTGATTAATTATTGGAAAAACGGGCATTGATGATTAATAATAAAATATAGGTCCGAAAGAAAAAAGGGTACCCTTATCTACATGAACCTTTCATTCGATGTAATTCATGTCAATTGCTTGTATACCCATTGGAGGCTTTTATAAATTGATAATTTTATTTTATTGTATTAAATATAAAAAATATGTTCTTCCGAAGTTAACTTTAATTTTTTTCTTATTTTTTTTTATTTATATGGTATGCATTTATTTTCAATACATATAATTTACAAAGTCTTCTAACACATATTTACCTGTACGACAATCTCATACATTTTCGCCAGCATTTACATAACTGTAAAACAAACTTTCGTCGCTTCTTCACTTGCATGCTCTTATCTTACGAGACAGTCCCGCAAGTTTGTCGATTCATATCATTCGTCTTACTCTTGCTTCAAATTTAAAAATAAAATTCAAAATTAGTCCGCTTACTTATTATTATACAACATTTTGAGTCTAGGATGTATTCTCTATCTCAACCATCTCTTAAACCTTACTCTGTGCTATCTTAGTTCTGGATCTACTCAATTATTCCAATTGCTTTACTAAGTCTGCAGAGATTCTTAATGGGATCTCCTTCCAGTAGTTTCAGTATGTTATCTCTCATTTTTGCACTAGTTCCTGTTAAACTCCATCTTTCTACTTCCCTGACCCATATCCCACTAATATTTTTCTTCGTTTCCTTCATTTCCTATTTTACAGGCAAACGCTAATTCCATCATAATACAAAGTCCTGTTGGGTTAACGCGTGAGGATAATAAGCACACCTTGCAGTGAACAAGGTGATGTGAATGAAATAAAAATAAATGTATCAGCGATTTTAAGGACCAGATTCGTGCTTTTTCTACGGCTAAAGTGTCATCATGAAATAATTCTTGTATTTAGCAGCCAAGTCTAAACGATTAAAATCCCAAAAATTTATGTCCAACCCGTTCAAGTTTATTATGAAGAACATTAGTGTGCGGAGCCCATATCTACGCAGCATTCATCAAACCAGATTGCACTAACGAATTATACAGTGTAGTAAAAGTTGATGGGTGGCTGAATTCAGAATCAGATGGTAAAATAAAAGACGGACTTCTAGATGCTTTGTTTACTGATGATCTAATACGCTGACAAAACGAGAATTATTTATCAAAAATTACACCTAGATCACGAACTTGACAGACACGCTGACGAGTCTGGTTAGCAATGGTGTAGTCATATTGTTCAAGTGTGGTGTCTTTGTCGAATGTATGCAACAACACTTATTAACCTTGACGTGGAAACCAGAATCAGTAAGCTATTACACTACTCTGTCCAGATAATTCTAAAATGCAATGCGATCAACATCATCGGTAACAACACAAAAAGGCTTCAAATCATTAGCATCCAATAAATATCTCTTCATACACAAAGCGAAACAAACTGGTCCACACTGAGATCCTTGAGGTACACCGGAATCGACTACAAATTCTTTAGATGAATGTCCATTTACACGTACAACTAGTTTTCTATCACACAAGTACGATGAAAATTATTTGAATAAGGAACCGACAATGCCTGCCTTATCTAATGTATCCAACAATAATGTGTGCTTAACAGTATTAATAGCCTTACCAAGCTCAGCATCTACCTTAGTACCAAATAATTTCGCTGAAAAAAAAAGGTAAAAGAGAAAGTATTCGTGATAGTTGATCTGCCTTTTGCAAAACCATATTGCTTTTCTGAAATATAGAGTTCAGAAAAGCAGAACGACTAGAAGCAACTATCTCATCAAATATTTTGGCTAAATGACATATTTTGGCAATCTGTCCATGGTTACATACATCTGCTGTACTGCCATTTGTTAACACAGGTGTAATATTTAAGCTTTTTCATATGGATGGAAAGACACCTGTGGCCATTGATGATTCAAATGCAAGTATGATGATGGCTCCACAAAATTTTCACGACACTTATCAGCTACTATTGCAGGAATACCATCGTATCCTAGATTAACATCATCACATACAGAACGAAGAAGAGACAAAACTTCAGTTCGGTCAATATTTATATTATTCATGAATGAAGAGCCTGGACGAGTACTGTTAGGACTGACTGTTCAAAAACCAAGCTACTGTCTTAAATTCAAATTTTTGCGCCCCTTTCAATACGTGTTGTTTGTCGCCTAACGAGCAATGCGCACTCAATGTACTATTCTGATACCGTGCTCTATGCGGTAGCGTGGCAGACCTTGACACTTGCTGCTGCGCTAAGTCCAATTCTATCGCTCGTCAAAGTATGTGGATACGTATATATTCGGCTCTCCTCCTTCGTCGAATTCATGAGAGCACTTTGCCATTACTTACTTTTGGCTGTATTAATTCAATAATACTCTCCTTCAAATCTGTTAACTCAAAGTTACTTGCCTCAATCTAAATAGTCGAACTTTCAGTACAACAATCAATTTGATCTGTATAACTTCCGTTTTGTATCAAAGATTGTTCATTTGGTTGAAAA
Organism: Copidosoma aretas; assembly: GCA_030522625.1. NCBI lineage: Eukaryota > Metazoa > Arthropoda > Insecta > Hymenoptera > Encyrtidae > Copidosoma > Copidosoma aretas. The sequence goes on along the minus strand of JAPYYV010012233.1, from coordinate 9,584 downwards.
TAAATAGTGTTATTTTTTTATACAAGTGCATTCTGTTTAGTGTATGATTACAAGTAATCATCCCGATGGTTCCTTTATATGCATTCCCTTCAGGCCAACTCCTCCCTTCGTATCCGACGACAAATAAATGTAATTATAGTCCACTACGTTAATTTTGAACACATATTTGAAAAATACATATTTGACATAAAAATACATAACTGACATTGAGAGAAACTTGTTGACTGGTTGTGCACTTATTTTAAAGATTTTAGCAAAAAGATTAGCTGTATCACGAGAATCTTCGGCACTATCGTCTAGTGAAAACATTGTATCAGGAAATTGAAACTTTTTTCCAACGCTTCAAAAAGACCAAAACTTCTTAGAATCAGGCTCAATATTGTTTTCCACCGATGATATATTTTTCCTTCTATATAGAGAGAAGCCAAAGATTTACAAAATGATCTTTTTACCTTAAATACATTATGAGAATAATTTTATTTGAATAACTTAAATGTTTATAAAACGTTTTCTATCAATCATAGCTGTTTTAAAAATTTTGGGGAACTAACAAGAAAAGACTTAAAGGCTGAAAAACTGGTTTAAAAAATGAAAACGTCTTAAATTTAGTATTATAAAAATATAAACTTTGTCATCAATAGAGGTACAGAAATTAAATAAGGCTACCAAGTTAACTGAACTCAACCACTCATGCAGTCCGTTGTCGTCACCTTTGCGAAAACTGAAGCCACTTAAGCTATGCTGCGTTCGTTTATAAATAGATGTACTCTTGAATTATATGCGAGATGAAAATTGTGTAGATTTATTAAATGATCATCTAATACAGCAGAATTAATAGATAAATCACTAAAACATAAATCCAAACCCAAAGAATAGTCAAATTCATCATGCAGAATGAGGCACTGGGTTGAAGCACAACTATTAAGTATTAGTTGAACACACTGAACAGCACTTCTTAGCACTGCACTATTATGAAAGCCACAAACACTCACTGTAGAATTTTTTTCAGTCCAATTGTATCCAGGCCAACTGGAGTCTCCAATGACTCAATATTTACAGTCACAATGAGATAAATGATGCTGGTGAAGATGTTTGGAAAAACTTGGGACTTCATTTAAATAAGTTAAAGGGTCAGTAACTGTTGTAAGTGAAGGAATAAAGACAAAGAAAACAACATGCTGATCATGTGGAAATAAAACAGATAAAAATTGAACAGTACTATTGTGTGATGAACCTCTGGTAACCCCACATGAATCTTTTACCGGTAAGAGGAGACCAGCACCCCTTTTTTGTGAGTAGTAGTCGTACATCTGTCAGAACAAACAATAATATATCAATATGAGAATAAGTGTCACGAACATCTTTATCCAGCCAGGTTTCACAGTAAGCAACAACGTCCATCCGGAGTGATAAAGATAGTTCGATGTAAAAGTCATAAAGTTTACCTTTTAAACTGTAGGCATTCTGGTAATAAATTTCAAGATTGTACTTATCACCCAACCCTTGTTTTTTTGTCTAGTTGCCTCGGAGTTTATTATGGTTGGAATACCTCTGATGTACTTCATAACTATTTTTTTCACCCTTTTTCAGTCTCGCGTTCAAAGTCTGAAGTACTAACTTGAGAGAATCACGTTGCAAGGGTGTTCTATCGTAGGTACACTTTATCTCTTTTTTCAGCAAGGTACGCCTATACTTAATAACACTATGAGCTTCAACTTTTGATGAATTACGAATCAGCAAGGGCATAGCAGATGCTCCCTTTAACTTACCTATCCTCGTAAGTTAAATTTTGGTTATGTCCACATTAACAAAAAACAGTTTTTTGACCTTATCCGACTTTTCACCTGTTTTATCAGATTCTGGTATGTCATGGATAATAATATTATGACTATGCTGTCATCGTGCAAATAATTCATTCACGGCAGTATAACGAAATTCTAAGGATCAATTGAAAAAATCAGAAATAACGCTAGAGTAGTAGACAGTTCTTTATGTAACTGTGCAGTCTCATCGTTCTTCTTAGAAATATTGTTCTTTTTTTTATTAATAGCTGGTGGTTCTTGATTCGATTTCTCTGGCTGTACTAAAATGCACTATTAAAGTCTTCAGACTAAGGGTCAGTTCTCAGTAGACTTGTCATCCGTTTTTTTTCCACCAGTCATATGGAGCATTTTGATGAAGATGATGATGAGCTTTTGAAAAAATATTACGAGGAACTACCACAGCACCTTCTAAAGGCACTGTTCGATAATTTTAAAGCACAACTGTTATGTAAATAAGCACCACAACCACTACACTGCACAATCTCTAAAATATTCATGGAAATAGGCTTCTTTGCACAAAATATATACCTCGCTACTCCCAAATTAGACATTTACTGTAAAGACAAGATCACAGAGCCGGACTTATAACCTATTACTAAGAAAATTGCCAAGATTGTCAAATAATATCAAAAGGTAACGAACTCGATTATGAACATCAGTCGGCCAAATTGCAGCGCGATGAAAAAGATAACTGTTTGTAAACAAACACGCTTTACATCGAACTATAAAAAAACAAATACGCAAGTAAAGCGGCGTGCTCATGACTAGACCCGACCTTATCATGCCATAATTAATAATTCTTGAGGGCAGGGATAATTCAAGCTCTCATGTATATTGATAATGTCATAGAGTCATTCATTTTATAGTTTCAAAACATTCATTTTGACTTGTAAGATGCTAGTCCCCCCAAAAAAATGGGGGTTGACAACGATTCTTTACACTTTGAATAATTGGTTGATACTAAAGTTTGGTTGATTTATTGAGAATTCGTGAAGAAAAATGGAAATTGGTAACGTGCATTACTTATCTGAAATTGTATTTCTTATTTTTCTCCAATAATTCTCAAGCAATCTACCCGGTATTTGCGATTAATTAAAACCTACACATGCAAAAAATTGTCATCAACTCTGCCATTCACAAGGCAGAAGCATTCATGGAATAGTTAATGTTTTGTGCATAGTCAAAACAAAGTAGTCAATAAATTATTTCAAGAAAATCTTGATGTGGATGATTAATTACATCATTATTTAACTGACAGCTATTTTCGTGAAGTAACAAGAATTGACTAAGATTCTTTGTATACCAAGGAATAAACCAATTTAAGTACATTACAAGAATAAGTACATTTTAAAATGTTAAGAATAGTCCTAATTTTTTTTTTCGAGAATATATCAAGTTATATAGTGAATAATGTTTTAAGTGACGTACTCAAAATAATGTTGTCAGTGAGCTAGGAAACTTCAATTACGTCAGGACTAACTTTATGCAAATGCGTATAATCTTTAATTTTTATACAAGGTCGCGTTCTTCCTGTGATCGTTACTGGTCATTTAAATTTTATGTGTTTTAAATATTATTTAATAATTTGATGGAACCTCCCTTGCACTTGCTTCATTGTCATATTTAGAAATGACGAAAGGCTTAAATACTTGGTGTAGAAGCATGACTCTTTATTATATAA
>JAPYYV010012232.1:0-19843 GCA_030522625.1 Copidosoma aretas | reverse complement strand
CGGCGCCCCTCGCCGGGGCCCCCCCCCCCCCCCCCCCCCCCTTTTTTTCTCCCCCCGCGGGCGCCTCGTATCCGGTCCACGCGGACCGGTCCGATGATGTTTCTCTGCATCCCCGTCGCCGCGGCGGCTTGGTTCATTCTTCTCGGCCGCGGATTTATCGGCTGCAGTTGGGCGTCAAACACGGCGTTAAATTCACGGAGTAGAACACATTGTACGAAAATACTTATGTGCGTACTCGGGCTGTAGGTGATGAACTTGCTCAGGAAAAGTAATGCAATGGGATAATGATTTGTCGAGGCAGCTGCATTTCGCACATTGCATTATACGCGAAACGCAAAAATCGTAACGCGGAAAAGAATCATCCGATCGTTTATTCGTGCGCAACGATCATCGATCGATAATAATAATAATAATAATAATAATAATAATAATACCATCGATCGTACATCCAATACCCATGTACAACGTGATTGTGCGACAGTGTCGGAGCTCGAGGGCGGCGTCCACTCGGACGAGACGAACAGCGGTGGCGACAACAGCAACGCGGGCAGCGTCGGCGGGCCAGACGACGATCAGGCGCGGCTGCGGCTCAAGCGCAAACTCCAGAGGAACCGGACGAGCTTCAGCAACGAGCAGATAGACGCCCTCGAGAAGGAGTTCGAGCGCACGCACTACCCGGACGTGTTCGCGCGCGAGAGACTCGCGGGCAAGATCGGCCTGCCCGAGGCGAGGATACAGGTAATTTATATGCGTATACTTACTTGCCTGTGGTAAATTATAAGTATCGTATTTATAGTTCGGGTAAAACCAAAACGTACCGTTATTTTTATCTGTTGTTTCATTTTTTTGGCATTGATTCGTGTTACCGATCCGATTTTTATCAGATGCTTTTACAGAGAGGCATGGATTTTTTGTTTCCCACATTAAGTAGATCACATTGGAATGTTTCGTTTTAGTCACGACCGTCTTATTTTTAGCAGAGCAAAAAGACTAACCATCCGTAGAATGATCATCAATTTTGGGAAACAAATTTTCATCGTACATTGAAATGTAGTCCGAGCACTTGCTTCGTATATTGTCCATGTTGTGATTATACTTTTTGCTCTGACAATATACTTATCGGTCGCGCCTTTTGAATGAAAAAGCGTAGTCTTTCCCCTAAACCCGTTCAGCACTTGTTAAACAAGAAAAAAATTAAAATCATAGCTATTAGAATAATAAAAAATGTTACACGTAATATTTACACAAATAACCAGACTAATTTTTACAACGCCAATCCTTATTCATCATCCAAACGCAAGTTAACCCGCAAATAATCCACTCTATCGACCTGTAACACCCTCACCTACCCATCACTCATACACAGCAATTCCAACTCTCTAGCCTGTCTCAGCCCATATAATCATTATCTCCTTCCATCCTGATTCCCCCGTAAGAAGTACCGATTGATGTGTAGCCTAGCGATTGACCAAAGATTATTCGTCTCTCTGTCTCGTCCACCATAAAAACTCAGGTCTGGTTTTCGAATCGGCGCGCAAAGTGGCGTCGCGAGGAAAAACTGCGCACCCAACGAAGGGACAATCCGCAGCAGCAGCAGCAGCAGCAACAACCGCCGCCCCAGCCGTCGCAACAACAGCAGCCCACGGGCGTCGGTGGCGTCACTCTGGGCCACCCGACGCCCCCGCCGTCCTCGGGTATCCTCGGGGGCCAGCCACCCCAGCCACCCTCGCCGAGGATACACCACGGCTTCGCGCCCTCCGTTTACTCGAGCATACCCAGCATGCCTGACACGGGCTACAGGTGAGCAGCTCGCGTACATATATATGTATAACGGATCCTCAATGAGACCTCCACAGTATACCGCCGAGCCCAGAGTGGGCAAGGGTTCTGGATAACGGGTGTTTGTGAAAATTTTCGGATTTGTTTCTTTTCACCCCCCGCAAATGGACAAAACTTGTATACAATCATCTCGTCATTTCGTTCATCTCACCGATTTTTTTTGTTTTCAGTCCGATGACGTCGATGTCCTCGTTCTCGTCGCCGATGACGTCGCTGCCGAGCGGTCCCGGTGGCAACGGCAACGGCCCCAGTGGTGGTGGCAACAACGGCCAGCCCAACCTGGGAAACAACCAACAGCAGCAGCAACAACAGCACCCGAACTCCATGTCCCCGTTGTCACCGCTGTCGTCTAACGGCGTTCCGGGCTCCAATCCCAGTCCCTCGGCCATGAGTCCGATGGGCATGACCGTGGGCATGACGGTCGGCCCGTCGCCGGGGGCCTGTCTCCAGCAGCGCGACGTCAACAACGGCTACTCGTGCGCCGTGGGCGTGGGCCGGGCCCCGAGCACCGGCTACGAGCCCCTCCACCTCGGCTACGGCGCCCGGCCCAGCTGCAGTCCCACGCAACCCTACCACTCGGCTGCCGCCGCGGCTGCAGCGGCGGCCGCGGCAGCCGCGGCAGGGCTCAATCAGTACAACCACCATCATCACCATCACGTGCCGAACCATCATCATCATCACCACCACCACGCGGCCAGCTCGACCGGTGAGTGTCTACCGCACTCGCTGCACTCGCTGCTTGCACTTTAGCCCAGCAAGGACGCCTATCACCTGCAGCAGCTGCAACAACAGCACCACCAGCAGCAGCAGCAGCAGCAGCAGCAGCATTCACAAGACCTGCACCACCTGCATCACGGCCATCATCATCATCAGCAGCAGCAGCAGCAGCATCATCATCATCATCACCAGCAGTTCGCAAACGGTAGCAACTACCTCCACCACCACAACCAACTCCAGCAACAGCACCACGTCGGATACTTTGGATACTGATCTAGTTCATATACTATCGCCGGCCGGTCTCGTCCCCTATATGTACACATACGTGTCCCTCCACCGTCCGTCCGTGATGGGCCATAATTTCAGTTGTTCTCGTTTTTTTTTTCTCCCTCCCACGTTGGGACGTGTATTTCTGTGTCGTGATTTACGAAAAAAAAAAAGAAAAAAAAGTAAACACCGTACGCGCGTCGAGTCGGAGCGGAAGCCAACCACCCCCGCACGTTGTTCACTGCACGCATCCGCGCACCTCGAGCGAGAGATCACACACGCAATAGTTTGATTGTATAGCCTTACAGAACCCGTATTCGGAGCCGACGATCGTGTGTGCGACGATCCCCCCCCCAAACCCCATCAGCCTGGTAATAGAACACGACAAGTTTTGCATGCCGGCTGCTGCTTGCGATTGCGTGCTCTCGGCTCTTGTTTTTTCTGTTTGATTCTTATGTCCATATATATATATATATATATATAAGGTTTGGAGACCCAACACTTTGTAATCTTGGCAAATCACGGAATCGCAACAGCAACCCTACATATACTTACGTCACAATATCATTCACATGTGCACGCCAAAGCTGCAGCTTACTTTGCACGATTAATCTTGTATACTTTATACATGTTTGTACACACGTGTATCTATCTCTATGTATTTTTTTTTTTTTTCATCCTTTAATCAAATCGTATCAATAAAATTGTAAATAACGATATGTACATAAAAATATTTTCAACCTATATGATCAAAAAAATGGCGTGCATTAAATTTTATTCACACACTCATCGTTAGACGAAAGACGGTCACAGAGAGGAGCACTGGCCCGAAGGTGATAACGAATCGATGAAATTGTATTCCAGGTCTGATATCGCCGGGGGTTAGCGTGCCGATCGCAGTGCCAGGACAGCAGCCCGGCCCCGACATGGCAGCGCAGTACTGGTCGCCGAGGCTGCAGTGACCGTCGTGGTACTCTCTGGCGTCGACTTCCCTGTAAAAAAGCTCAATAACGCGGTTTCGTGCCAAAAAAACCAGAAAAGACCAGCTCGTTCGAGGATATCAAAACACCATGTTGTTCTACGTACTTTGCTCAGCGATTTTTTCGCGCCTGTGTGACACTGAGCGAGAGAATGAACGCGAGCTGGCGTCGAAACGATCGATTGTTGTTGCGTTCGTTAAAACGTTTGTATAATTTTGTATAGTCGATCCCATCCACCCCATCTATCCTACTCCCACGATTTTCGTTTTCATGCGTTACGGAGAGTTCTTTATCGTTGTTGACTTGTGAATCATTTAATTTTTATTCCTGCACGTGCGTACTTGAATGTCATAATCCGAATCGATCCTCGATTCATCATGAGTGAATCAGAGTCGACACAATGAGTAGAATTAAATGTTGTGACCGAGGGAAAAGTAAAAAATTGGAATTTACTCAGGATTGTAAACTGTCGAACGCGAAACCCGTTCCACTTGAAGTTTCATGATCACGGTGCCTTACGTGTTTCAGTGGAATTTTGACCGGAAGACTCTGAATTTTACATGATTTTCACGTTTCTTGAGAAACAGAAAAAAAAAAAATGCACAAAGAACAAGCACCATTTTTCGGAGTATACCAACGGACGATGTTGTTGTACTTAAAATTTAAGAAAAACAAAACAAATGTTGAAAGTAGGAGGAAAAGTGTTCTCGAAACAATGTGCGCGTGTGAGGGTTTTTGAAAAGGAGATTATTGTGAAATAATAATAATAACAATTAATTAATTAAATAATTAACGAATCCCTTTGTCGTTATGAACGCGTCGATCGAGTATTGTACAGTAATTAATAAAAAATAATAAGAAATCTATAGTGTTGATAAATCGAATAAAACAAGAAAAAAAAACAAGCGACGCAGCGAACGTCGTCGGCCAATGTGGATGTATGATTTAGTTAGAAAAAAAATTTATTCGCGACCCGCGGCACACGTTGGTACAAATTATCCCCTCCCCTTCTCCTTACAGAGAGGGTAGATTTATGCGTTAATTGATCGACGTCGACTAGTACCTATACTTCTCTCCGTTTTTTTTTCTCTTTTGCGTTTGAGAATCTTTAATTTATCAGCGTGAATAAATATTATGAATAAAAAAGTTGTATAAAGCGTTGTATAAACATTTGCGTCGTGAATATACCGAACTCTCGAGTTGTAAAAAAAGTTTAGGAAAAATGCACACTCGCGATTCGACTTTGTATAAATATCGTCATGTATGTATATTTTTAAAGGAAAAAAAAATTAATAATAACGAAATTACACACAATAATTTTCGAAAGATCTCTCATCTATATGATTTTTATTTATATGTATTCCACAAATTGTCTAGATTACTTTATTATTTTATCTTAGAAATGAGAAAATTTTGTAAATAATTTAGTTTTAATTATAATCAACATTAGCTTGCAAAGAATTGCTTCAAGTGATAGAGCAATTATTTTTAATCGTTTTGCTGTTGGCGACGAACACGGATCATCGCCTTTCTTACTCTCACCATCATCGACACCGTTTACATCACCATTCCCTTTATAGACGCGCATATAGAAAGTAATTCAAATAAAAAGTAATAAAAAAAAATATCGATATCGCCCATATTATTATTTGTATTCGTGTAACGAATGACGACAAAAGACCATTGGAGGTTTGTTAATGTGCATACCGAAAAAGTAAAAGAAAAAAAAGTATCGACACTAATTTATATATAAATAAATGTGAAAAAATATATGTATATATAAATCTAGTTGATGCTAATCCTTAGTGCATACTTACCAATGATCGACCCTTAATTTATCGACTCAAACACACACACCCAGCTGGTGCAACTTTAAAATTTAAGGAAACAAAAATAACGAGAGGGGGAAAAAAAGTGGAAAAGACGATTGTGATCATTTTTTCAGCATAACGACTATTGTGCATTCGAAATAAATTATAGTGTGATTGACCCACAAATCCAAAGATTCTTCATTAACCTTATTTTGTAATCGATCTGTGTTTCCTTGATCATATTATAATGAATAATATAATGATAAGAGTAGCGAGGACGAAACAGGGATTTAATGATGAAAAAATAAAATAGACACGCAATTTTATATACTATACTTTTAAAAATGTAACATTTGTACAATTCAATAATTATTAATAATACATAGCTTTTTATTATAATTTTTGCTTTGTCTAAAATCTCTTTTTTATAAAATCTCGAAAAAAAATGAAAGAAAAAAAAAAGTAAGGTAAAAATATTGTCAAATAAAAAAATCTATCTATCCTACATTTATCGTACACAATAATTTTAAAATTAAATATACATCAGTTAAATATTTTACAACTCGCAGTATACTTACACTCTCAATAAATAATAATAATAATAATTATTGATAATTCACGATTGTTCGTCAATAGTACGATTTTCAATAATCAACGTACAAGTCACTTTCGTATTCACAATACTACAACAAAGGGTAAAAGAGAGAGAGAGAGAGAGAGAGAGATAACAGAAAATAACACTTATTGCAACGAGAGATCCAAAGAAAAAATGCATCGAGCTGGCGGCAACTAGTCCTGCACATTAAGTACACCAGGAGAACACCAGAATAACACTACCTCACGACAGCAGGGCGTCAATGTCCTTGAGTATGTCGTCGTCCTCGTTGGCCTCGGTTCCAACTTCGATCGCCCCACTGTCACAGACACCGGTCGCTACCGTCTTAACTTCCGTCACACCACCAGTCTCCTTCTCCCCCTCGACAACCTTCTTCTTCTCCTCCTCCTCCACTTCCACCGCCTCCCGATCCTTCGACAATTGATTGGCATCATCGGTACTGCTGTCGCACACCCTGACCTCGACGCTCTGCCTCCTGCTGCTCGCCACCTCAGCACCCCCCGGCCTCCTCTCCTCCGTCTCGGTGCTCGTGACCGTCAGCCTCGACCTCCTCAGCCTGATCGGCCTCGCGCTCGTCGCCTCGCCCTTCGGCCTCTTCGTGCTCTGGTCTTCCACGTCCCTGCGGTCCGGCTCGAAGCTCCTCTTCCTCCTCTCGGTAACGGGCCTGACTTTCGGCTTCATCTCCCTAAGCTCGTCCAGCGTCTTGATCCTGTTCTTGATCGCGTCCTGGTACGTCTCCTCCTTCTCCTCCGGCCTCGACACCACGATCACCTGCCTGACGATATTGACCTTGCCCGCCTCCTCGCGCTTCTTCCTCCGCCTCCTGATCTCCTCGAGGCTGAGGACCTCAAAGTCCAGCTCGGTCCCGTCGTCGTCGTCGTCGTCGTCGTCGTCGTCGGCCGCCCCGTAATTGTAGGCAGCCGGCGCCGATCTTCGGCTCCTAAGCTTCAGCGCCTTCCCGCCCCCGGTGTCCGGACTCTCGGGGTACGGGTAGTGCTGCTGCAGCAGCAGTAGCTGTTGTTGTTGCTGCTGCTGCTGCTGCTGCTCGAGCTCCTGGTGCTGCTCGGAGTACGAGTAGAAGGCCGCGCTCTCGGCCTGTATCTCCTCCAGGCGTATCTCTTCGTACGTTTTGCAGGACGAGACCCGAGTGCGCCGGTTCTTCGAGGGCGAGGGCGCGGGCGCGCTCTCACTGTCCGACTCTGCAAGCACATGCGAACAGAAAAAAATCGTATGACGCTCCCGCGTGCTTTTTCGTTTTTTGGTCGTTTTAAGTAGTCACTATTTTTTTTTTCGTTCGTTTTTTTTTCCCCCGTCACTCCTCTTCCGCTGGGTTTCGATCTCGGTTTTTGTCGGTACTCGAGGTTTATTTTAATGAGCTTTTGTCTGCGGGCGCTTGTACACATGCACGTGTGAACGTTTTTCGAGCCCTCGCCGCCTCTTCTCAGTCTCGATGGAACCAGGCTTATAATCTTTAAATTTTATGTTTGACCGTTGGACAAGACTACATTAAAAATACATCTGTTGAGCAGCTTCAAAGAGCGTTTATTCACATCTTCTTAGAATCTCGTCATCTTCGGAGTAGAGGTTTTTTTTATACAACTTAAAGTGCACTTTACAACATTTTTTTCTGTTAGTGATCATTGTTAATAGAATTTGAAAAAAAATAAATGAATAAATAAACCTGTTATTGAGTTAATAGTAGTATTTAATCACAATAGACTGACTGAAATGGAAATGCATAACACAGATAGAACGATTTTGCACGAAAAAACATTTTATTTTTTCAAGTAGTATCGAGTGCAATCGAATAAACATACAAACGTAAAGTAGGAAAAGGGTGGAATTTTCAAATTTTGAGAAAAAAAACTGTAGAAGCAAAGTACGAAGATTAACACAGCGAGGAAATTGGGTGAAAGTAGATTTGCAGATTTTAAAATTCCTCGTGCGTGCCAATCACTGCTTTGCGAGAAAGTTTTTGTTTTTTTTTTCGAAGTATCAAGTTTATTGAAATCTAAATATTTTCGATGAAATTTATCGATTTCCATTAGCTTATACATCGATTCATACAAGGTATGCGCAATAGCTTATTAGCATTTTTTTTTTTCACTTTGTCTTTCTTATCCCTTTTTTTCTGGATAATATAATATTTATATATTTATATTCATATATTTATATGCATCTTTTATTCAGAATCATCGCTTCGTAAAAAATCTTCACATTAGCCATAAAATTTGCATTTTTTGGTTTTTCGAAATCTTAACAATAACCAAATAAAATATGTTGTGTTTCCTGTTTGTTAATAAAAATATGTAAACTTGTGGATAAAATCAAAGCAAGTATCGTTTTATTTGTTTGGATGTTATTTTGCTTTTGCAAATTCAATGGCTGATACAAAGACTTTACAACACTTTTCTCATCACACTGATGATGCAAAGTATACAATCGTCGTGGAACGATACACAAGAACACAACTTTTTTTTTCATGTTGGCAAGAAAATATCGGAAAAAGAAAAAACTGAAAACTTTTCTTTTTCGAAATAACAACAAAAGATCTATAATTATTTTTATTCTTCATTCTTGCAAGTTTTAACTATCCGGGGGGAGAAAGTGTGATAATAATATATTAACAAGGGATAGGAAGAGAGATTCAATCGAACATTGCAAGAAAGAACGAGAGAATGCCATTCAACGATCATCTAAATGCGAAAAACTTAAACAAAAATGCAATTAAAACAATACACAACAAACTTGAAGATGAAGATTAACTTCTTCATAAACCTAATATCTCTAGTTTATAAATCGCTTCCGTGATTCATTTCAATATTTTTTTTCCATTTCACTATTTTTTTTCCTTTTTTTTTTTTTAATTTATTCATTTACTTCTGATACGTATTCGCGGATGAATTAAACTAGGAATTTTTTTTTTTTTTTAATTCATTTGAATCTATAGTTTGACGAGAAGATCAAAGATAAAAAAGAAACGCCGTTCTTTCACGTGAATGAGCCTTTCTTTTTCAACACTGACCTCACAACACATTTGCGTCTTTAATATTTTTTTCGCAATTGTATTTATTTCACGTTTTCTATTTTTATTTCTGTTTATATGTACAAACACGCCTTTTTCGCAGTTTCGCTAAGTTTTCATGTTCGAAGAAATGATTCGATTACTCGGCTGTGATTAATTTTCTATTTTCTTTTCTCTTTTTTTTTTGTATTGTTTTTTTTTTTTTGTTTTTTTTTTTGTTTTTTTTTTTTTGATACCGTTGAAGGAATGATCATTCCTTTTTTTTTTATGGATATATATGTATATATTAGTATTACTTGAATGCGCAGGTGTGACAGTTATATAGATTCTTTATTTATTTCGTTAACATAATCACCCTATATTTTCATTATCATCATGATTATTGTTATTTGAAATTAATCTCGACGATTTGCTTTGCGATCTCTCAACTTCAATAGTCTCAAGCTTTTTGAAGAATACAACTATCAGATAATTGATTGAAAAAAATTCCCGGCGTATCGACCTGGTAAGACAAATGGCAATGTATGTCTTTGATTTCTTATAGATTCCTAAGTGCAAACGAAACACACGTTAAGCAAACCGGGAAAATAATCTTTTATGTGTTGAACTTATCCTATTATTTTGTCGATCGAGAAAAATGCTAAGCATAGAATCAAGTGATCGATACGCTGCGAATTTTCGCATACACAGGGACCAAAACGATCCTTTCGATTACAAATATATATCATTAGTAGTTTAAATACGCACGTTAATCAATATACTTTTGTTTTCTGTTTCCTCGTTCTTTTTCACGCTTTTTATCTTTTGCTTACCTAAAACTTTTTTTCCCTCGTACTCGTGCTCGATACGAGTACTTATAAACGTTCATTTACGTCATTTTTTTCAATATTTACTCTTGCAATATATATGTGTATAATGTAACTTTTTTTCATTTACTTCTCATCGCATTTTCGGTTTTACAAATTATCTATTTTGTGCGAGATACTTTTTTACAGTCTCGCGTATGTTACTCTTGTATCTTTTTTTTTCTCAACTTTGTATAATGCGATCGCTTGATATTTTTACAATGTTGTATATGTGTATACTCGTATATATTTTTCTTTGTCAACTAAAAGTATTCTCAAGGATTACTTTATTATAATTTTTTTTCGGTTTACCGTCCTTCACTTTAATATTTCATTCATTTTACCTCGATAGATTTAATTTCTTTTCAAGTGATGTTTCACCGCAACTCGAAGCAACTCCTATTTATCCGTCAATTTTCTTTACATTTCTTACTAACTGAATACACGATTGCTCAATTGTTCTCCTTAATTTCGAATAATAAACAAATACTCGAAGACAAAAAATCAATAACACATAAAATTTTTCTTAAATCTATAATTACCTCTTGTTTCTTTCATGCGTCTTTCAACTTCATCAGTATTTTCTTTTTCATGATTATTTAACAGCGTCAACTCTCGAGAAATAACTTTCAAACATTTAATTATTACTATTATTACTTTTTCACTTCAACAATGAGATAATAAATTGCCATTTGTGAAAGCCATGGTTCCTCGAGACCGAGGGGCTCAACTCGAAAATATGCCGATTGCGAGTCTCGTTACGCATGTGTGATTGCTTGTGTGTTTATATATTAAATATGTGTAAATATATTAAATGTTTACGTACGTTCAATTTCTATAATTCGCCTACTTCCTCTCGACAACGTCGTGACGAATCGTCACTGACGATGAACCCAAATCGGGTTTTGTCGCACCGGCGCCCGTAGAGAAGTTTACGTACGTATCTTACTCGTTATACTTTTCAAAAGTTCAAGTTCAATAATAATAGCTGCAAAGCGATTATTCCTCTTTTCCGACGAAAACTTTCAAACCAGTTTCCGGTCCACGCGCGCGATTTTACTTTTTTAATTTCAGGTTTTTTTTTCATCGTTTTAATTTGTTTCCCGTCTCCGTTCCGTCAAGGGCATAAAGCCGAAGGAATCGTCCTTTGTTCTCCTTTTAGGCAGAATCAGTCTTGCTCTAAATACCTACAGCACTTGAAATTATGACGCAATAATTTGATAATATTTGAATAAATGAATAAACACGCAAAATCTATTGACTTTTAAATCCTTCTACTCATGTCACCGAGTTGAAAGTATTGTTTCCTACGATTTTATTAAATTTAAATTTTTCATCTGACGAAACAAAGAGACATAAGTAAGTAGGTTCAATATTTGAATCGAAGTATACCTACAGGTAGTATATGTATCAAGTAATCAGGATTTACCTTCTAATTTCTAATTCATCATCCTTTTATCGACTGTGCATTGAATGTTAGTTAACTCCGGAATGCAAAAAAACTCAATTTAGACTCTTAATACTAACAATAATTGGACTCTCGTCTACTTATTTCGTCCGATAAATTCAATAATATCGTATCATATGGACGATATCATTTAGATTGCTATTTTCTATGTACTTGGCCATGAGTACGAGATACGCGAATCGCGATAGGCCAGTATTATTTTGGGTTAATTCATTAATTTATTTATTTAATCAAAAGCTTTATCCTTTGGCTCAGTCACGTTACTGTAATGTATTCACACGGGGCTGCTTTCAATTATTAGACATTATGTTTATATTATTGACGAGGCCAAAACATATGAAGGCATTATTCTTTTTTTTATTTTCGTGTGACATTTAACGCTTCTTCAGCTTATTCCAATATTACGCTTTTTATTTATATCAGTATTTTAGCGATGATGATAGATGTACTTTTTAATTCTTTCGCCACGAAAGAAATTAACAAAATACTTAAGAAGTAAGAAAAAAAACAATTAAGTAGTGATAACATGATTTTCTATATTCATGAAAACATAACAATAAAACGGTACACAGTATTAATGACAATTTATTTCAGTCTTTGTATACGTGTGTGGTAAACTTGTAAGCATAGGCTTACAAAAAAAAATATTGCTTCGAAATTGAAACTAAAAATTCTAATTTCAAGTAAAGCAGAATGAAAAATAACATGAAGTGAAAATCTTATCAACAGAACATGATTTTTAAAAGAAAAAAATGATACATACAATCCTATGATTGTATAGACGTATCAAGCAG
Source organism: Copidosoma aretas (assembly GCA_030522625.1). Lineage (NCBI taxonomy): Eukaryota > Metazoa > Arthropoda > Insecta > Hymenoptera > Encyrtidae > Copidosoma > Copidosoma aretas. The sequence continues at coordinate 7,481 of JAPYYV010012232.1, read as the reverse complement.
CAAATAGTGCATAGTGATTTTTTGTCGAGCAATGGCTATCCTTGTGTTTATGAACAACAAGGCATATTTTATTTTTAAATCCTGCTTTTTTTCCTGTAAAAATTACAAGGAAGCGAATTTTTCGTCAAGTTTTTTATACGGTCATCGCTGTTACTTTACAGAGATAGCCGAACCGCGGATTTTCTTTTCTTTTTCTATTTTTTCGAATTATTGATCTAAGTATTGCACATTGTGTTTTTCGGGTACAAAGTTTTGTATCTCAGTTTACTTAAGAAAGCTTCAAAGCTTGGACTTCTATTCTTTTAATTTGATTTAACTACATTACTCGATATGATTGATTATGTTTTCTTAAATCAGATTTTGTATCAATAATATCGGGAAAATTATAGGAAGAGGTTGAAAAACACATCAAGATCATTCCTTTCAAGACACCAAGATTAAGAAAACTTGAAATTTGCGAATGAGAGGAGTCCTGACTTTAAAGTAACTACGAAAAAATAGAAAAATTAAGACACGTTTTTTAATTCCTGGTTTTACCGAAATGAAAACTTACTATTCTCATCCAACCAGTCATCTTTAAAAGTGAATTTGCAAGGAACAAAGCACGTTAAAAAGCAGGCTTACTTTCAAAAAATTGTCTACGAATTTAGAACCAAATTTTTTCAATAAATGGCACAATAATAATAATTGATTCTCAATATTAAATAAATCCGTCTCAACCACATGAATTTCAATAAGAGTTTCTGTGAACAAAATCAAATTTTTTCCGTAAACTGATTACAATTTCTCAAGTTGTACGATAAAAAAATTAAAAAAAAAAGAGTTCATTGGCAGAGACGCTTACATCTTACAAGTCTATAAAATTTTTGTATTTTTTTTTCCAAGAAAAACATAAGCCAGACGTTCTCCTTCATCTACATTGAGCATTTTTCGAGTGTACCATCAACTTTTGTTACGCGCGGATTAGTATAAATACGTCCCGCGACTCGCAAATACCATATGCTCCCGAACGCGCTGCAGCGACCGAGACATGACGCGCTAAGAGTTGCAGTAACTTACAACCACAGACAGAAAGAAAATAAGAGAGACGGGGAAGCCTCTCTTCGCACTGTTGGCTCGCCACAGCAGCAGCAACCAGCGGCAGCAGTAGTCTGCCATCGGAAAATAACATCAGAACCTTCGGTAGGAAGCGAAGCTGAGGAAGGGGAAGGGGAACCTGGAGGCAGCAGCTGCCTGGGCCTGAGAGGCGGCCGCGGCCGTTTGTTGGGCGCTGTGCAGCCCAGCGGCTGAATAGGCAGCGGCCGGGCGTTGCAACAGCGGAGAGCTGGGCTGCTGGCTCGGCTGGGGCGGCTGGAGCGGCGAGAGTGATGGAGCCGCGCGCGCTTGGTGGTGATGGGCCGCAGCCGCGGCTGCAGCTGCCAGGTTGTGGAGTAGCTGCGGCGGCGGCTGTTGCTGGTGATGGGGGTGGTGGTGGGGCGGAGGGGGCGGGGCTGGGCCAAAGGACAGGGGAGAGCGGTGGTGGCAGGGCGATGATTGCGAACTCGCCAGGGCGGAGCGCGTCGGAAGGGTCAGACTGTTACTGCTGGAGATACCGAGACTCGAGGCTGCTGCTGCTGGGGACGGCTGCTGGGGCTGTGGCGGGGGCAGGTTCAGGCTCGTCTGGAGGCTAGATGCAAGGGGGAGATGGCTGCCGGGCGCGAGGTAGTGCAAGTTGAAGGACGGTCGCGGGGGCTAGTAAAGCCTCATACCTTCTTCGAAGTTGACGATGAGAGGGTCGACGACCGCGGGGCTGCCGATGTAGCTGCCGGCCTCGCTGCTGTTCCGGTTCTGCTCAGACTCGGTACTGTTACCGTCGAATTTTGCATCTTAGTAAAGTGGGGAAAAAAAAAATAATAAATGTCACATTAATCGAAGTTTCGCCAACTGAATCGTTATTATTTGATCGAAAGCAGATGAGTGTCGTTCTTTTTTCGTTGTTCATGTGATCATAAGAAAGTATGGAAAATTATTCTGAACGAGTTGTGTGCATTCATGATTTTTTGCACAGCTTTCTTTACAATCCAATATCCAAGAAAGATTCAGTAATTAAAACTCCACCTCTACAGAAAATAACGAAAAAAACTCTACCTATTTGAAAAACAACTCAAAGCTTTCAGAAACAAACGATTCTCAATCAAACAAGAAATCACTATCATGTAGTGTTAAAATAAAAATCTACGACATAAATTCCATAGAAGAACATGGGTATAGTCTTTACCTGGTCGATTAGACCATTCTTGATTGGCAGGCTTAGCCAGTGCAGGGCCTGTTGATTTCACTGGCTCGATAGGATTGGTCGAGTTTCTATTCTGCCTATGCAAGAAAGGACAGTGCGGCTTCTTGCAACCAGTGGGGAATTTCTCCCAATAACAAGGAATAACTTTACGATTTTTCTAAAACACACAAAGCAAAAAACGATATGAGCGATCAATAAGAGACAAATTTAGAAATTTCAATTCAAACACAGTCAAATGAAATGACAGAAAGAAGTTTAATTTGTTCTTTTCTCTTAACTAGAACAAAAAGTATGTATAAACTACATACCTTTATCTCCATGTGTCTGAAATTGCAGTGCTGGTTGAGGCAGCTTCCCTGCTGCCAGTACGAGCAGACAGTCTCACAGCCCAGCGCTGAAGCTTCATGGCGATAGGCACAGCTATCACCCTATAAAATGAAATATTAGACATAAAATTATTAAACTTCCACTAAATGTCTTCTGCTAATAAACCATTGCTTAAAATTATAAACTTTAAATACAAACAGCAGTGCTCCGTATCTATTAGTGATTACTGCATTGAATTGATTTCTAATCAAAAGCCATAAAAAATCATGAAAAAAAACCTGCTGGTAGAGAGAAGGCTGATCATGATTAATTAGTAGCAGTGAGAGAGAAAAGAACGCAATATTTACACAATATGGCCGTCCTAACCTCACAAATCCACCCCCCTCAGAGATAGAGGTATGCCTAGCCCATGCCCCAGCACACAGCCTTCTCTCTTGAGCCTGGGGCTCCGTAACACAACACAAAACTTTACGCAACAACCCATCATCCAACGAAGACAGCAACGCGGCAAGAATCGCTCATGCTTGCTCCGAAATATAAGTATACAAGAGCCCAATGGAAAAACCACAAAAGCTAGAGACTAATATAAAAACAGAGAGATTGATATCTTACCCTCGTGCACGTGGAGTAGTAGAAGAAGTAGCAGTCGGTGTTTTTGTGATTTTTCTCCATTTGTAGGAGCTTGATGAACGACGAGTGGTCGTGCTCGGAGCTGCAATTGAAAATATATCAGTGGTGAGATGTATGCCGCATGTTAATGTTGATGGACACAACTTATACTTATTGATACACGATAGGTGTATACATGTATGTGACGCGAAAACGAAACAAGATTTGTACGTGTTACCTACACGCGCGTTTAATAAAAAGAAGAAAAAAAAAACAGATGAGAGATTAAAGACTGAGCCTGGCTGGTTGTCGGCTCTATGAGCTCTATCTCTGAATGAGAAGGGATTGATTAGAAAAAGAGAGTATAAGGTAGGTAAGTATAAAGTAAGTATGTACAAGCGTGATGAGACATGAGAGTCGTGATATGTCGTGATTAGTGATCTTGTAATGATCATTATAAGATCACTAGTCGGAATGTGGGCACGATATGATATGTGTATTGTGTAACATACATGTAATCATGTACTTATAAATGAATGAAATATATTGTAAGATCGTGATCGGTCCAAAGACTCCAAAATCCGAACATCCTGATGAACTGTCCGGAAAAGCCCACACGCACGTTTTGCTGCACAATATAAATGGGTGTATGTATATATAAGTCTCACCATCTCATGTACCGGAACATGATGGTTGGATTGGTTTTATCTCCTAGACTAAGTAGACGAAGGGTCCGTAACTTACAAAATGATCTTAACAAGAACGGAGCTCGGCTTTCAATGGTCAAATCGGAACAGAAATGGGGAGCTAATCCAAAGGTCCTTGGTTGTTTGTTTACATTTTACAAGCGTTAACTCACTGCCACTACGGACAGTAAGTTCGGACACCTAAGTAATAGGTATAGTATGTACACACTCATTTGCGGGAAACACGCAAGGCTCGGTTTGGCTGCACGTAATATTTACATTAAGGTGATGTACGACGTGTACTTATAAGTACAGGTAAGTGTTATTCAAAAGTTTGTTTTGTTGAAAATTAAGTAATCAGCTTCAGCTTACCTTATATATACCTACCTATACGCCAGAGCAACAGCACCACGCTTGCTGGATTAGTCCTCTCGTCCGGTCGTGCGTGTGCGTGGGTATGGTGCTGCTGCTGCGCGTGTGATTCCCCTTTTTTTTTTTCCTCAAACAGGCAGCCGAGGAGTGATGAAGAGAGAGCGAGAGAGCCGTGCCTGCAGCAGCTTATGCACGCGACAACGACGGCGACGAGGAAAACCGCGGCACACTATACCCACGCACAAAATAACTGCACACCCACTGCGCGGTACGGGACGACTATATACGGCGGCTACACCACGGCGACGACGAACCCTTTTGCTGCTGCTGCTGCTGCTGGCTCTTCTCCGCGGGTGACGCTGAGTTATAGGTTGCTGCTGCTGAGCACTGCTGCGGGCTGCCTCGATCCCTCGATGCTCGTTTTTCGGAGTCGGCGCATGAGCAACATATAAGTATATTACATTATAATAACATACGCGTATATATATATGTCGCGTTTACGTTTCCCTCTGCATGCAGTCTGCAGCAGGAGATGCTGTGCGGTCTGCTCTGCTGAAACTTGCGCTAAAGAAGTTGACTATTATACCGGCCTGCGTTGGTACGGTAGGTTTTTCATTTGTTTGAACTTAATTTAATAATTGTTAATTTATTCATCCATAATTCTTTTGTACATTTTAACGAAAATTTAGAGACAAAGTTTCTTTAGATTTGTTTAATCAACAAGTGTGACATAATCTATACATTCGACGCATATGACAAAATTTTTCAATATTCTCGCACAACATTATTATACAGTATTTTATACTATAAAATGTATGCGTGACATATACATTATACACAGTGTGGGACGAGTACGGCTGATATTTTACCAAAAAACAAAAAAACAAAACAATCGCGAGTAAAAAAAAATCCCATATAAAAGATCGTTATTTTGTGTACTCGATACCAATAATGAACATCATCATCCCTCCCGCTGCACTTAAATTCTATACAACAAATGCGCAACGTTACAAGTATGATTACACTGTACGTCCTGCAGTTTTCATTCAAGCCTGCTGAATCTTCTCCTTAAGGAGATTCTCGAGCTTGCGCACGTCGACGGCGAACTTGCGGATGCCGTCGCTGAGCTTGTCCGTGGCCATCTGGTCCTCGTTGAGGTGCCACCTGAAGGCAGACTCGTTGAGACTGATCTTCTGCAGGTCCGATTTCAGAGCGGCCTCCGGACTGAGGAGTTTGGCGAGGGGCTCGGTGCTCTTGCCCAGCTCCTCGAGGAGCTTGGGACTGATGGTCAGGAAGTCGCAGCCGGCCAGGGCCTTGATTTCCTCTGAAAGTTTCGGTAATGAGTGTTTGGCTCGGCTTTTTTTTTTTGTTTTATCCACCGTGCATACGTACCGACGTTCCTGAACGAGGCGCCCATGACGACAGTTTTGTGGCCGAATTTTTTGTAGTAATTGTAGATCTTCGTGACTGACTTGACGCCCGGGTCGTCTCTGCCTGTGAACGATTTTTTGTCCGTGTTGGCGACGTGCCTGAAAATTTACCCGAGTTCGAGAATCAAGCACACCTATAGTTTGTACGAAAACCAGAGAGGTTGCAACAACAATTATTGTACCAGTCGAGAATCCTGCCGACGAAGGGAGAAATGAGAGTGACCCCGGCCTCGGCGCAGGCGACGGCTTGCGCGAACGAGAAGAGCAGCGTCAGGTTGCAATGGACCCCGTACTTTTCCTCGAGCTCCCTGCCGAGCGGCACAGCAAAAAAAAAAAACAAAAAACAGAAAAAATCGTTAATCTCACGTAAAACGTATGGAATGTATAATAAACGTTTGGGGGACTCACTTGGCCGCCTGGATGCCCTCCCAGGTGGAGGCGAGCTTTATGAGCACGCGCTCCTTGCCGATGCCGATCTCCTCGTACAGGGCGATGAGCTTGCGCGCCTTTTCCACGCTGGCCGCCCTGTCGAACGACAGACGGGCGTCGACTTCCGTCGAGACGCGGCCTGGGATGATTTTCAGGATCTCGTGGCCGAACAGCACGCACGTGTAGTCCAGGGCCGCCTCGACCTGTTCCTTCAGCGTCCTGTGCATGAGTAATTACTTATATAGTACATGAGGATTTTTCGATCGAACGACACATGATTATTCATTGTATGAGTGAAAGTTGAAGACTTACGATCCGGATTTCTTGCCCAAGTGCACTGCCTTGTCGATCAGGTGGGCGTACTTATTTTGACTGGCCACTGCGAGGATGAGCGACGGGTTCGTCGTGGCGTCTGTTGGCTTGAACTGTTCCATAGCTGAAGTTTCAGGTGGACATTATAGAATAAGTATTATTCCTTCCGTGGGACTAATTGAATGCATATTTTTGTGATCTGATGGAAACGGTTTCTTTGAACACAGGGTCCGAAACGATTTCACTAGATCGATTGAATTATAGTTTTGTCCCACATCTGTGGATAACAAACGCTAATCAGCTCCATCTCAAAATTTTTTTTATCGAAAGCACTCGCGTGTTGGATAAAAGTTATACGCATGTCATCATAATAACTCTTACGTCACGTTGCAGCGTGCGTTATTGAGTCGCGTGATAATGGAATGCATGTGTTTAACAAAAAAAGCTGTAGAATGGTGAGATTTACGAAAGTTTAGTCTCTTTTTTTCTAAAACCATATACGACTATTAATGGAACAATCATCAATTTCAACATAGGTATTGCGGATTTCAACGGGATGGTAAATTCCATATACGTACACGGTCATATTATGTTCTCGATCGGTTTGTCCGTAAAAGTGCTCTCTTATTGGAGTGTTCCACAATTTGATTCCTCTGTTGGTTGAATTTTTAACAAGAGACCGTATAAATACGCGCGCATGTGACAACAATTATAATGTTGAAGAAATAAATCATAGTCAGTTCCGATTTTTCCACGCTCGTGTTCGTACATACAAGGAAACAATTATCGCGTGCTTTCCTGCGGTAAACTAAAAATTAGAGATCGATCCAATCAAGTTCATTAACGGATCGCTCTATTGAGATTCGATGAAGGCCGTCGACATTGGCTTTGCGACATGTCCCACATGAAAAGTTAAAAAAAAAAAATCGAAACAACGAAAAGTCTTTTTCCTACCTCGGGGCGTTTTTGGTCACCTTTGGTCGTTTACTGCGCCCTCGGTAGGAAAAATAGCGTTCGCACCTGGTGCGCATCCAACCAGGG
>JAPYYV010012231.1:0-16114 GCA_030522625.1 Copidosoma aretas | reverse complement strand
TACTATATACATGTATAGACTATATAGACTAAGAGGCGACCGCAAATTTTCCGGACCATAACCGTTACGGTTGTGAATGTGAGGGTAAGTGTATTTTTAAAAGACAAACCGAAAACTACTATATTGTTGGGGTCAAATCCTCTGATTTTATAAAAAAATTCATATTAATAACTATTTACCAACAAACACGATGAAACTCTAGAAAATGCACGAGACTGGTATACCAGTATATAGTATTTCTGCGGACTACAGTGAGTTGTCGGCTGACAGGCTACGCGTGGAGCTGATCCGGCTCCACGGTAGTCAGATGCGTCGCCACATGCATAGTCAGTGGCATGCATAGTCAGCTACATGTAATGCCCATGGTATCCCTCGGCGTGAGCATACGTACGCTCGCTCAATATGTGAGCACCTCTACACTCCACAGTTTTTTCAGTGTACAATATAATGCGTAGAAGCTTCGCTTCTGTCATGCGTCCGACGCGCGCATTTTTTTTTCAAACTATACATCCAACCCAAAAACAACATTTAGCCTTTTATACTTATTTTTTTCCTGTAGAATTATATAGAAATGTTTTCAATACAATATCTAGAATTTAGAAATAGTGTCTGCCATTTTAAATTTAAAATCCTTATGCTATGTTTGTCACCAGTGAATCTAAAGATATATGAGAGATGATGTATTAGCTCTAGATAATTTTGTTGTTATTTTGCCTGACGTAAAACTGTAATTAACATTTATTTTGTGAATCAATGATATACATTAATTTTTTTGTCAAAACCTACTGATCCTAGCGAAAAAAGCTGATACATTATTGTACTTAGATCTTTACGTAGAATATTGCAAAAAATTTTGTAATCAACATTTGGTTTGTAAACAGCTGTCAAAAACATCCCTCATTCCACTATTAAATATTCTGTGTTATCGTTGTAACTTTTGTTGCTTAATAAAGGGTTGATCTTAATACTAAAATGGAGTGATTTAGTTCATACCATCTTCCAATCGCGTAATCTCGTTGTATATTTCGGGTGACACAGAACAAATTCCACCCGAAACGTATCAATTAAAATTATATTTTTTTTATGTTTTGAACCACTGTGCGCCACACATTACTCTATTTTGGATTGGCTTTTTAAAACACAATATCTCAGGAACGGAATAAAACAGAGTAAAGCATTTAAAAAAAAAAAGTTCAGTTCATTTGGAATATGGACGAAATATTAAGAACATGAAGACAGTTGCTCATAACCTCAAAATTTAAGATAATAAAAGAGAAAGCTTTGTTATGGAGAAAGAATTGCTAATCAAGATAACATGTTATGGTTATGTTTTTAGAATTTCAGAATCTAAATACATTACTCTAGCAAAAATGTCTATCTGTCTGCCAGCCAGTCTGTTTGTCTGTCCGTCCGTCTACACGGAGAGAAAAATCATAGGGCCGTCCCATAGGTGCCTCTGGTAAAAGTCCACTGAAGCGGGCATCAGTGTTCGCACTATGCAGTTAATGCCATGGCTTTATGTACACGATGAGTGTGCAGCCTGCTCTATAGCCACGGATCAATCTCATGGAGGCATGGCATTTTTTCCATTGCTCTCTTGTGTTTTGACTTGAAGAAGGGAGTGTAAGTCTCCCTCCAGTCCCCCAAATCTCTTCATCTTTAGCATATCAGAGACTACACGTGGCCCCTCTTACCTGCGCCCCGCACTACTTATATGTATACTAGCGTGTGAGCTGCGAAAGAGATAGAGAATACTAGAAAGAAACTTTTCGGGGGACCTCCACTCCTACTTGTCAAATCTTAAGAGGGCACTGGAAAAAATCCAATGCCTCCATGAGATAGATCCGTGCACGGCTATACTATACAGCCATGGCTATAGCGCAGGCTGCACATTCATCATGTACATGAGGCCATGGCATCAACTGCATAGTGCGAACATTGGTGCCCGCTTCAGTGGACTTTTACCGGAGGCACCTATGGGACAGCCCTATGATGTTTCTCTCCGTGTACCCATCCGCCCGTCTGTCCGTATATTCGTCTGTCTGTCTCTCTGTGTTGACGCGCGTGCACACACGGAGAAAAACATCGTACCGTAAGAGCACAGAGATCTGGCTTAGGAGAGTTCAGATTCAGACACACACTGAACGCTTATAGTACAACTGTCCGTATATTCACAGTACAGCTGTTCCTTCTGCTACAGTTCAAAGCAGCACATTACTGCAGAAGTCTGAAGTGGGCGACTCTCTGAGCCCGGTGCTTGGAACATATATACCCAGAGACTCGAGCTCGGACTTTGGTACATATATGTTCCAAGCGTCGGACTCAGAGAGTCCCGAACTTCAAACTTCTGCAGTACAGTGCTACTTTGAACTGTAGAACAGACAGATGTACTGGACAGTTGTATGGACAGTTGTACTATGAGCGTTCAATGCGTGTCTGAACTCTCCTAAGACAGACCTCTGTGCTCTTCCGGTACGATATTTTTCTCCGTGCATGTGTGTTAGACTAGGACAGTTGTACATTTTTCTCCAACAGACTGTTTCCTCACGCTAAATTTTTCACAAATCAAAACGGCTCACAGTGGTCGAAAAAGCAAAAAAAAATGCTCAAAATTTGTGCGTTGGGTGAATTTTAAGGTAGTAGTTCACCCAACGTCGCACATGCGCAGTAGGCCTTACACGGTCAAAAAAATCTTATGCGAGTGTAGTGTGTACGCGCTTACACATGTATATCTCCCGTATGCGTGCGTGCTCAGCTATCGGCATCATACTGAAAATTTCGATCTTTCGATCAAGATTATTTAGTAACCATACGGCTGAGCACCTTGATTGAAAGTTATTCGATGTCATATATTCTTATGAATAGGCTGTAAGTTTTTTGTATGAATTCATTGCATGTTTGCTGAGTGATCACGGTGAATACGTTGCTCTCGAAAGTAGTATTCCTATGACACGCGAGTTCTAACTCTGAACTTTAAAACCCTACATTTTTGTTTTGGCCCGACTGGGCCTTCTGAAATTTTAACAGTCGATTAAAACTAGATAAAGTAATATATGTTTAAAATTTCAAGAAATATCGTTGTCTTGCCATTTAATCAACTACTACCTTAGGTTCAAAAAATTTTTTCGGGCTTATTTTGTTGGTAAGATGATTACCTTTAAGAACCCGAGTCCTTCGGACAGTTATCAATGAGCTGTATAAATTAATATATTCCATCGATTCCACAAAAACTTCACCTTCTAAAATAAATAACAAATAACTCAAATGAAAGTGATGTTACTTTGATCAATAACATATCAGCTACTTACTTGCATCTTAAATAATAGAAAAAAAGTCAGATCACTTATATTTTTAATTTTTTTTTTTAAAACAAATTTTGACGAAAAAAAATTTTTTCTCATTTCGCAATAAAAAACGAGTCAGTGGGTGCTTGGGCACCCAACTATGAAGTTACACTTTTTAAATATTTTACCAACAATAAATGAACAATTATAAAGAATATATTATGTAGATAGGAGAAGTACAGAGTATAGCCATGGCACGACGTGCGGCCAGGCTAGCTAGTAAGAGACTGCCCGCTTTTATCGAATCTTCCGATTAATCCAAAACAACTTCCTACGCTGATAACATCTCTAATGTCGCGCTCGTACCTGCCACAGATGCTTACACACGTATTCTTAGTCCCTTATATAACACCCGCAATATACATATACATATATATATATATATATATATATATATATATATGTATATCTAATAAGGTCTTGAAAATAATGAAATACCAGTTTTATTCATAAATATTTATCAATCATACAGAATGTATGATTTACATATTTTTAATAAAATATGTTACAAACATGCGACGGTATAATTCTACACGAGACAACTCTACACCATATATTACTATAACGTTATAATATAGTGGCTACATATGGTGTAGAGTTCTTGTGCAGATTTGTACGGTGAAGAATTGGATCCTTGCCCCAGTGAATAGAGCTTAACTCAAAGAATTACCCTATTTACGAATAAGAAAAAAAAGTCGGGTGTGTCACGTGCAAGGTCACGTGTGAGACACCGTAGAAGTGAGAATTCAGATGGTTATTAAATGTGTACAAATGTATTAAAGGAGAGAGCGAGTGCTAATGAAAAGCAACTTAAAAAGTTAGTCTTCTTCAACTTATGTTGTTTCTAAACAATATTGAAAATCATTTCTAAATAACGTATGCATGTCTGCAATGAATTGTAAAAATTGTTATTTTCGACCTATCTTGCTTGCCCGCCGAGATATAGCGTATTTTCTGTTTTGTAAAGGTTGTACTGTCAAAAAATTATTTTAAAATAATATGTACATATTCGTATTTATATATTAAACGTGTTGTAATTTTTTTCGAAATTTTTCACCTTTTTTTACCAAGATACACCCGAAATAGAAACATTGGGGTTATGGCGTAACGTCTAGTAAAACCGAACTGTTTGCCCGACTATATGTTTATCTACCCTACAGGGCACCTGTAAAAATTGTTATTTTTAGCCTATCTGGCTTTCTGTTAAAGATATTTCGTATTATTGAATATTTCGAGGTTATGTGTGTACATTTATTTCTGCATACTTGTCATGATTTCTGCTATTATTTTGTATATTCTGCTATTATTTCTGCGATTATTTGAAGTATGCTATTATTTTTTCTAAAATTTTTCTATGTTAATTCGATATAGATACCTCCAAAATACTGGAAATTGAGGTTATGGTTTTACGTCACCAACACCTCTCTATTTGTGCTCCGCGATGAATTTTTTTTCCCTTTACAAAACCTACAACAATTGTTATTTTTTATGTCACGTATTTTCAAATAGTTGGAGGTTAAGTCATAATAACAACCCGCTGAATATATAATGGACATCTGCATCGATTTGCTGAGCATGCAAAATTTTTTTGCGAATTGTTTACTGTATTTAAATAAAAATAATAACAAGTCTTTACACGTGTGTATGACTCACACATGCGCGCATACTCACATACATTTACACAGACATCCACACGTATGTACATACATACACACAAACACAATGAACACACGGTATACATGATACACTATACATTGACTATATAAGTATGCATGTGGCGGAATCTCTAGACGAACGGTGAGACTGAAGCAGTCACGGATAAACTTATACTTATGTTGCTCAACTTTAAAAATTTTGAAAAAATAAGACGCACTAAAAATCAAATAATTTTTCAATAGAACCTGGTATGAATTAACCAAAAATGAAAAAAATGGTATTGCTCTCTTTTTTTTTGCCTGTACGTACGGTTAAATAATGTAAAACTTTGCTTTCAAAGTTTTGAAAAAAATTATTTAATAAAATTAATAATTTGTTACTAATTATTTAAAAATAAATTATCTGATAAATAGTGAATAAAAATTTTAATTAAAAATAAGTTATGAACCACAGTATAAGAGTCAGTTACAGTAATTGCCCTGAAAAGGATAGCTTGTGGGTAAATGGATACTAGGGCCAGTTATTGTATATACACATACTTATATGATGAGCGGTCTTGAGACGGGATAGGAGCCGAGTGAATCAACTACTCTTGAATAAGGCTAAAAACCAACTGTTTATTTTATTCAAACTTACAAGTTAAAAGATATGTGATAAACATGTGTATACATACACATACATAAGTATATAGCTCACGTGCAGAAGGTCGTGAGTTAAATACAGTAAAAAGTTTTTTTTTTTTTTTTTTTTTTTTTTTTCAGGAATTAAAGGATTAAAATTTTCTGTTCTTACTAATTTTAGAGAATAAAAAACGATTTCTTCCTTTACGTAGATTTAACGTCGATTTAGTGTGAATTCCATGTGGAATGGACTGCGTGGAATCCACGTAAAATCTACAGTAAGAGTAGTATGGAACCAGTACCTGCTTCACAATACGGTAATGTACAATAATTATATGCACAAGTACTTTAGTAGCTAAGAAAAATAAATTGATAATGAGTGTTTACATTATAATTGACTACTTTTTATTAAAATTATTTATTTAATACAAAAAAGTTTGGTCTGTAGATTGCAATGTGTTACTAAGAATCAGTTGTTTAATAATTAATCAACAAAAGAAAGTGTTGATAATAGAGCCTCTTTTGTTACTAGGGATTGGCTGCTGATTATTTAAATAATTCAAATAACGAACAAAAATTTTGGGCAGTAAAGCGTGTCGGGTTACTAGGGATTGAAGTGTTTTACAAAATATTTTTTCAATCGAAAATTCTATCATAAATAATAAACAATTTATTTATTTGCTGTACCATGGTATAGTGTGATTAGGAGCTTGAGTCATGGAGTTACTTAGATTTATTTGTTTACAACATTTAACTGTAATAATATAAACACATGCTTTTTTAAGAAGTGATGCATTATTTTTAGCTAATATAAGATGGTGAATTTTTAGGCACTCAGTTAAAAAAAAATATCTTTTTGTAATATTAACTGAGTAATGATTGATAAATTTTAAATACAAATAGGATTGTTTATTTCATTTACACGATGTATTAGTGGATAAAGAACGGAAAGAATAGAAAAAAAATGTTACTGTACCTTGCATATCCAGCAGCATTATACATTAATATAAAAATGATCTATTGTGACTAAGGGATAAAACTTTTCTTATGTATATCTATGTATGCGGTCACAACTACCTCAAATAAAACAGTAAAAGTAAACAGCAAAATAAAAAAATAAAAAAAGTGATACGATCATTTTTTTAGTATTCAAGATGTTAGTTGGTAGCTGACATAATTTTAATCAATGAAAACATCAATGTTATTTTAGTTGTTCGTTTTTATTTAAGAAGATGGAATTTTTGTTGAATTGATCGTACATATATACATATATATAGCATATCGATAACTGTCCAAGGGACTCGGATTCTTAACGGTAATCTTACGAAAAAAATAGGCCCGAAATTAATTTTTTTTTTTTTAATTTATTAAACGCACGCATTTTGAGCATTTTTTTGGTTTTTAGATCACTCTACGCGGCGGCCGGTTGAAGTCGCCGAAAACCAGCTTTTTGCTTTTTATTTGTTAACAATATCTACAAAATAGCTCAGGCATAATTGGAATCGGTTAATGAATGTTCCTTTATAGTTGAAAAAACCACCAAAAATTATCTTTTAATTTTGCAATAACTTTTGTTATCATAATTGTGGGGACTTAAGGAGGCTCTTTACCGACTGCGTGAGTCAAGACGGACCACAATGTTACACCCTCTTGTATTGATGGCTTAAATCACTGAAAGTTTCTTGTGAATTATAAAAAATCTAAATATTTTGAATACATAATTAATCCTTGATCTTTTGAGAACACGCATACACATTTTTAGACCTTAATATTAAGCATAAAAAATTGTAGAAGTAAATTAGTGAATTATGTCGTGCCACGTGGAGCGACGAGTCAACAGCAGCCGACGTTCTCCATGTATTTAGCATAGGGAGACAGACTGCATGTTTACGTTTACTCTTATATCTTTTAAAAATGACCGATAACACGCACTTTTTTAAATACCATTGGAAAGAGCATCATCCGAAATGTTAGCCATTAGTTTTTTATAAACCAGGCTCATCGTACTATAAAGATAATCAAACCAAACGGTGAAAATTGCATAACCTTCCATAAGGCCTGTGTTACAAATTCAAAGTTTGATAGGCTTTTTCTCGAAATTTTGTCTGATGACCTATATTAAAATTTTGAGGGCACGTTCATATTCATTTACATAACAATATCTTTAAGTTTCAATGCTGTGGCTCAACATTCATTTAAGTAAAGAGCCTCCTTAAAAATTTTTGTATATATATATATATATTTGAATGTGCTTAAAAAGTACCCAAGACCTAGATTCTGCAGGGACAAGAGTTTTTACAAAATTCCATTTACCAAGTAAAAAGTGTTTTCTTAAAATATAATTTCTTTAACTTTAGGCAGTCAGATTTTAATTTTTTGGAAATTTACGTACATTTCAAGAGATGAACTATATGTAATTAAAACTTTAGTCGATTATTTTTAAAAAACCGCTTGATAATGGCGCTAAAAATGGTTAATGTTTTTACCGTATACACAATTGCAATACATTTTTTCGTTTTGTTTTTAGGGACATAAAAATTTGATATTTCTTTGACTGGTATTTTTCTACTGATTAAAAAAAAAAACATTTTCTTTGGCCTGGCAAATTTTTTTTTTTTTTTAATTCCTAGGTCACATTTACAATAAAAATTGCTTAAATATGGAGGTAATGTGGTTCATCCCTCCAACTTTCATGAAAAAATATGGCTAAGCGTTTTCAGGCTGCTAGTCACAGCAACAGATCCGTTGTAATGAGTGCCGTCAGTTCGGTGCGTGCCGGCGCTAGAGTGAAAGAGAAGCCACCCCGCGGCCCGGACCACTGGCCGCCGAGGCAGCCACGCGCGGACGTACGGGAATCTGTTTTGGCACGTTTGAAATTGGAAGCGCTTGCATATTTGTCATTATCTCGGCTTCCCGTGTACGTACAAAAATCGTTGTGTGAACGATTTGGGGTATCCCGACGAGATGAACACGAATTTGCACTTGATTTTACTCTGCGTTGCCTTGTTTGCGCTCCATGCCTTATTTTACTTAGTCACTAATTTTTTATCCGCGTAATTTTTCCATATTTCTGCTTCCATTGCACTTTACTATACTTGCTTTAAGTGTTGTTTTTATACTACTATGTAATGATTAAAGTTTAATTAATAATGCTACGAAGGACTCATAGCACAACGTATTTCAGTTTTTAAGTACAGATTAATAGTGCCATTTATGATACATTTTATTGCTCATTTCCCTTAATAATTAATAATCATTAGGAAGTGTAAAAACAAACATAATATTAAGTATAATCAAGTGCAATAGAAGCAAAAATATTGAAAAATTACGCGGATGAAAAATTAGTTAATAAGTTAAGTGAGGCACAGAGCGTGAACAATACAACGCAGAGTAAAATCAAGTGCAAATACGTGTTTATTTCGTCGAGCTACCCAAATCAATTACATGTAGGCTAGTGCCTATACGAATTTAAAACTAAAAAAAAAACTATAATTAATAACAGGCAGAGATTAGCAGAAAAATGTGCTTTAGGTTGTAACTGAAAAAAGAAAAAAATGTTTAAATACGAAATGTTGGGAAATGGTGAGGTGAAGATGCTATGAAGGTGTTAAAAACTATTTTTGGCGATTTGCATGAAAAGTGACCTCTCAGTAGAAAATGTTTAACACAAAAGTTGTCGATACTAAAGAAATCTAAAACTTTTATAGTTAATATTGTCTCGCATACCTTCAAATTCTCCAAGAAAATGCCAAGAAACGAATTTTTTAGTTTTTATTCGTTTTCTCGCGTAAAAATAATTCCATTCACATGAAAATACGCGAGAATATACCTTTTTTTACGTCAAACAAGCATGATTTTTTTTTCAAACGTACACATTCCTAAATATTGACATTTTTTGAAAAATATGCCCTTATTTTGCATGAACAACTTTATTGATTTTTTTTCTTATTTTAGTGTTCAATAGGTGCTTATTTCAACCGTTGAAATGTTTAGTTTCGAATGGTGTATATATTTTAGCAGTTTATTTTTTATTAAACTGCTCAAAATTTCGAATTACTGAAAAAATGACTTTTTTATTTACGGATTTCTCGATTTTTTAAATTATTTTAAATTTGTTTGATTATTTCTGTCAATAAGGGATCAAATTTTAATGGCAGGAGTTACGATGATATAATATCACTTAAATTAAATGAATTTAAGTACAACAGGTGCCATAAACTATTCTGAAAATTAATGGAAAAAAAATTTAAAAAAATTTGCATCAACGTATTTACAAGTAATGAAAAAATTTGTTTAAATTTAATTTGAATTGAATCATGCGAAGTCCCCGGACTGGCAGACTTCATTTAAACACGCTCTGCTAGAGAACAGGCCTAGAGAGTTACGGACTTTGTTTTGTCGTAGCACATATTTAATCATTTTGTCATGGACGCGTGTATGATTTGTGATGCTGTCTTGTAGAAGAGCACATAGTGGTTTCGTTATTAGAGAAAAGAATGTTTAATGACAAGAATCTCCTGGTGTCCGAAACGAACATGGTAAATCAAATATTTCAAGATAGTCTTTTTTCTAGTATTTAACAGTTTTTTTAAGTTTTATGAGTTATATGACAATTATTATAAATTGGAGTAGTAGGATGATACATTATGAGGCTGGAACGAATATTAAGGTAGACTCGTGCCGAAATTAATCTCAGACAGTTCCGACTGAATTCCGAAGAAATTATTGAAATGTATAAGTTGCAGGTGTGGAAGTGGTTGTAATACGCTAAGATGGGGTTGTCGGAAACATGGCTTGGAATTCACTAATTTTTGCAGTGGTTGTCAAAAAAATTGTTTAAATAGAGACAAACAGACATTTGAAGAAGTGAGAGATTCAAAAGAGCTTATCAATGAGGAGTCAGCAAAGTCTTCAGATTGAAAATGAATATGACATTAACAATTTTGAAGAGCCAACAGAACTGCATATTTAGATCGACAAGGAAGAAAATACGAAATACAAAAAACCTAAATTTAGTTAGAATAATTAGTAATTAAAAAATTTCTCAGTTTTATAAATGAGTAGTTAAACAATATTTTTTTCACATAAAATGTGTGTACGTGGTTAAAAATATATTAAACATTAAATCAAAACAAAATTTGTCCCATTCACTTATTGTGTATTACAAATATGTAATCTTAAATCAAATTACTTATCGTTTTTTCATTAGAAGTCTACCAGTCTAGAAACTGGCCGCCCAAAGTTTTGGCGCGTGACTCAATTCAAATTAAATTAAAACGATTTTTTTCATTACTTGTGTATGCGTGGATGCAAAATTTTTTTTTCATTTTTTTTCATGAATTTTTAAAATGGTTTATGGCACCTGTTGTACTTCAATTCATTCAATTTGAGTGATATTATATTACAGTAACTTCTGCGAATAAAATTTGATCCTTTATCAACAGAATAAATTTAAAAAATCAGAAATAATTTAAAAAATCGAGGAATCCGTGAATCAAAGTCATTTTTTTCAGTTTTCATAAATTTTAAGGAGTTTGATGAAAAATAAACCATTAACATGTATAGACTATAAGTGAAAAAATCTTACGGGTATGCAAGCAAACGATTGATATACATTATATCATACAATGCGGCTCATCTAGGATGAAAGCATATTAGCTTCTCTTAATACGAATCAATAAATATTTTAATACGAATTAACAATTTTTTAATAATACAAAGAATGGAATGCCAGAATGAAAAAAATCGTCCCCGAGTGTGGTTCGAACACACAGCCTCTTGTTAACCGGACAGATGCTTTTACAAATTGAGCTACCGAGGAACTGCTTGTTCACGACACAGTAAGTTCAGATTAATTTCATTCTCGCAGAAGAGCTGTTTTTTACCCAAAGCTCGATTTATATTTTTACATGGATGACTCTCATGCTTGTCGAAGAATTCAATATAAGTGAAAGGATCTAACAAGTATACAAGCAAACGATTGATATACGTTATATCATACAACGGGGCTCATTGTTCAAACAACACTCGGGGAAGATTTTTTTCATTCTCGCATTCCATTTTTTGTATCATTGAATAAATTTTAATTTATATTAAAAATTTTATTGATTGGTATTTACTATCAAAAATACGCACGGGACTTTAATGTTGAGAGAAACTAATATGATTCTACCCGAGATGAGCCGCGTTGTATCATATGATGTATGTCAATCGTTTGCGTGCATACTATTTAGATTCTTTCACTTGCATTGAATTCTTCGACAAGCATTAGAGTCATCCATGTAAAAATGTATAGACTATTTAAAACTAGACATTTTAAAGTTAAAATAAGCCCCTATTAAACATTAAAATATGGAAAAACATCAATAAAGTTGTTCATGCAAAATAAGGGTAGTTTTTTCAAAAAGTGTTTATATTGAAGAATCTATACGTTTTAAAGAAAAAAAAAGGCATGCTTCTTTTACACATCAAAAGGTATATTTTCACAGATTTTCATGCAAATTAAATTATTTTTACGCGAAAAAACAAATAAAAACTGAAAAATCGGTTTTTCATTATTTTCTTGGAGAATTCAGGGTTATGTCGAACAATGTTGAATACAAAAGTTTAAGATTTTTTAATATCTACAACTTGTCTGTGAAACATTTTTTACTGGTGGATCACATTTCACCGCAAACCGCAAAAAATAGTTTTTAACCCCTAAATAGCATCTCCATTTTACCATTTCCCAACATTTCGTGTTAAAACATCTTTTTTTCTTTCAGTTACAACCTAAACTACATTTTCCTGCTGGTACCTGCCTGTTACTGATATTATTTTTTTTATACCCTGGCCGAAAGTACGTGCATGCCTGCTCGATTTCACGCAGGGAGGTGCGACTTCTATGGCCTGCTAGACCAACGTAAGCTCTGATTGGCTGTAAGATTTTCGTGGCCTGCGCTATATCGTCGCCGCCGACGAAAGCAAGAGCGGCTCAAGCGGCCATCTTTACAGAGGATTAGCTACATGCTTCACCTTACAACTGGCTATTATATTGATAAAAAGACGTTGCTCGTTCATGTGAAAATAAAAAAATGTATATTTATTATGGAAATCTCTGTTGTTCGTGAGTAAATGTGTGTACCTCAGTCAGTACGATACTTCATAACCTCGTCAGCTTCGTCTTCGTGCATGCTCAATCCGTATCATAATATGCGACATTTCTGTGCCATGAATTTCATAAGGAGGCTGTAAGAAGTGACATATTTGGATGGAAATAAGCAAATACGGGAAGTAAGACTCCGTTAACTCCGTCTACTTCTACGTATTTTAAGTGTGTGATAGGAGTGTGCGTGCGTATTTCTTCATGCCGTTTATACTGTCTGTAGTCCGTACTCCGTAGTATAACGTCGGACTTTGCTCTCCGTCGTCTGTGCCATCCGTGGCATCGTCTTTCAATATGTTTTGTGTATGAGCATAAGTCGACATATGCAAAGTACCATAATTATTTAGTGTACGTTTATTTGTTGATGCCCGCCTCCTCGACCAGCACAGCCTCGGCTTCGCCTCGGCCTGAAAAAGTCGAGGCGGACATTGACCACACACATGAGCACTATATACGTGTTACGGTGTTACAAAGGGTACTGGTAGAGGACGCTGATGCCGGCCGAAAAAAAGAAAGATATACGTACTTATATTTTACACTCGAGCGTCAGAGCGTCAACTAGCAGCCGGACATGCGATTTTATTAATTATTATTCATTTATCAAACGTACTCTCGGCCAGGGTATGAAGAAAAATCGTATACGACACGTATAGGAATAAAAAAAAAATATCTGATCCAGAAGAACAAATTTTTTTTTAATACGTGGAAAAATGCCAGCTAAATAAATATCGAATTTATATGGCTCTTAACACAAAACGAAAGAAGTTATTGCAATTGTTTATACGGTCAAACATGCACTATTTTCAACGCCATTTTCTAGTACCCATTTTTTAAAAAATCGAAAATACATATGCTGGTACATCTCTTAAAGACTACGTAGCTTTTCGAAAAATGAAAATCCACTGCCTTAGGCTAAAGAAATTAAATTTTACGAAAACACTTTTTACTTGTAAGATGGAATTTTGCAAAAACTCTTGACCTCACAGAATCTAGGTCTTGACTACTTTTTAAGCACATTAAAACATATATTTACAGAAATTTTGAAGACTTCACAATTATGACAACAAAAGTTATTGCTAAATTAAAAAATGACACTTTTTGATGGTTTTTTAAACTAAGAAACATTTATCAACCGATTTTAATTCTGCTGGCGCCATTTGTAGATATTGTAAACGCTTACAATATTCGTCAGGAACTTTTTTTCATTATTTTATCAGGATACGAAGAAAATACAAAAAACTGGTTGTCAGCCACTTCAACAGGCCGCCATTTTGATATGCAAAAAATTCAGTGTGAGGAAACAGTCTTAATCTGTTATTTTATTGACTCTCTGCAATATTAAGAAATAATATAGCTGTTAGCACTCCGATGAAGAGAAATGTGCAACTGTCCTAGTCTATGTGTAATCACTCAAATTTTGGAATTTTGACGACCAATTTCGATCTAACAGGGCTATTTTTTTGTCTCAAGACTATGATCATCGCTGAAAAAAAAAGATTCATAAGCCATGTTTAATCAAAATCAGACAAGGAAGTCCTAAGACCTAACTGATTTTTCGTGCTATAAGCGTTGCGCCGCACCGGCAGTAAATATTTCCGCCCGCTACGCAGAAGGAAATATTCACTTTTTCTACCTTGGGCATTTTTCGGGAACTTTGACCGTTTACTGCGCCAGCGGTAGGGAAAATATGATTTGCCAGATTAGCGCCATCCAACCGACGCTACCCTACTGGTCCTGGGGCCGAAAAATAACTCCAGCAGTGAGAGGGCTTATGTAACAAAAACTACTATCTCGGTCACTGAGATACGAAAATCGTAAACACACTACGCAAGGTAATAATTACGGTATCGTCGAGACGTCAAAAATTGCTGAGTCTAATTCAGCAAATTACCTGAAGAGGGCTGCGATTTTTACCGATACAGCAACAACTTCTTGTGTGTCAATAAATATTGATGGAGTGACCACTAGTTTTGTTTTATTAAAAACCTTTATTAACTTCGTTGTCCAAGCTTTCACTTATTATTTGTTTATAAAATTTCTAAAACTGATCACTTGCTGTATTATACATAAGATGAGTACTGTTATATTTAAAAAGTATAACACTTTACACATAACCCCAAAACTTTGTAATGATAACCTTGAACTACTTTTTCACTTATACTTTTCGCTTATTTAACATAAATATGATTGTAAAAATTGACTGTATTTATTACTAGTAAAATATACGTTGGAAGTTGGAAGATAATTCCAAACTACTAAACTAATAATATTGAATTATGGTATTTCTAATAATTTTCGTTCATTTTTCGTACACGAAATCGTAAAAAATTATTTACTGTATTGAAAATGAGTCAAGTACTAGTACTTATTGAAAAATGAAACGGTCGAAAATAATCTTAAAATACTGTGATAATAACTTTCAACGACATTTCTTTTGTATTTATGCATTGAAATATGTCACGCCTAACTTACCTTGCTTTTAAGGGGTTCATCGTGATATTTTGTTTTCTTCAGAAATACCTCGAAAAATTATATCACACTCATTTCATCACTTCACATAACATGTTCAAATTTTACAGGGCCTAGCTTCATAGTTTTTGCGAAATTAAATCGCAAATATTTACGGTTATACACGGGCTCTTATGGAGAGGTCGTTGCCAACTGGTCCCCAAAGACATATTTTTACTTCTAACTCGGTTAATTTTCTTCAGAATTTCACAAAAAATGAATATACTAAAGTTAACTCTAATTAAAACAATCATTCCTAATTTTAGAAAGCCTAGCTTTACCGTTTTAAAGATTAATAGACTGAAAGTTACGGCATAATGTTATTTGTATATCTACATAGTGGTACAGATCCAAACAAAAGTCCATGTTATCTAAATATTTTCGCAATTGTAATAATTTTTCCCGTTATTCTTTATGTGTGTGCAACAGACTTAATACCTATATACGTGTTTTGTATAATAATACTTGTATTGAAAGGATATAAGCCAAAAACTAATTTAAGATGTTAATTGTACCACGACAAACCCCTTAAGTAGCAAAGCACGACATATGAATTATTACCAAAGGACTGAAGGGATAAGGAGGATAACATACGTAAGAGCATGCATTGATTGTAGAAACAACAAACTCATACGTTAAACAAAGCTTACATTCATTCAAGATCAGTATCCAAAATTAACGCAAGTATAAACCGTCCTTCTATCCGAATTTCTGATTGACTTCGCCCTACCAGTGTGGGGTCAGCACACTGAGAGAGAATTGGAGGGGACTCTCTCTTGTATACAGTAGCGCCGCTCCTCCACAGGTTTAGTAGAGCAGATCTGCCACTTTAGGCGAGCGGC
>JAPYYV010012230.1:0-13165 GCA_030522625.1 Copidosoma aretas | reverse complement strand
AAATCAATTGGGTACATCAGGTAGGCTATCAAAAAATATTTGACACGTATTTTTTCTTTTTTTATATGAATGAAAACTGACAAAGATATACCGTATGAAAGTTACGCGTGACGTCATACCTGTAGTCGATTATGCATTAGATTTTATACAGGTATGACGTCATACAGTCCCTACTCCTGAACTTTGATACGCTCTATCTTTGGAAATTTTCGTTTATATGAAAAAAGAAAAAATACGTGTCCTACACAAATAAGAAAATTAAAAGATATTAATTCTGTTCAATCAATACACAACCAACCACGACATATAAGCACTGTGACAATCCTATACATCAATAAACAATTTTTTTCACAAATCTAAAAAACTCTTCATAAACACCAATTTAGGGTGGTACCTTCCATATGCAATACCCTTGGCGGTATAGTAACGCTGGGTAAAGACACAATCGATAAACTCGACACCCCCGGTGTTGTATATAGTTTTTATTGTCTTAACTGTCCAGTTGTGTACACCGGTCAAACCAAAAGACCACTTAAGGACAGGCTAAGAGAACACAAAAATCATTACAATAAGAATTCTGTAGTTTTTAAACATACTGAAGGGACTGGTCATAGTTTCGATTGGAACACCGTTCAAATTTTAGACGTTCAAGACAATCGGTTCAGGCGGTATGTGTCTGAGATGCTTGATATGAATATTAAACCTTACAGTATTAATTTGATAGAAGATACTAAGTGTCTCACTAAGATCTACCGTAGTCTATATACAGCAGGACAAATACAATCAAAAAATCAATAATTACCGTTACTATATTATTTTCATAGTGTATGTTCCGAGGCTACAGATCCGAACTAACCTTTTGAATATGATTCGCTTATCTAAAATTTCGCGCTTACAGTGTACACTTTGAGTCACTTCCGTAACAAGCCTTCTGTCATGACTCATCCATGTATTCGTATTACATGCAATATGCTGTATATATATCGTTGCTCAAACTTTTTCATTTAACGCCAGCTGTTCAGCTGCTATTATTGACTATGTTATATTTACACATCATATTACTGTAAGTTGAAATCTTCAGAATTGTTTCAAATATTTGATTGTTATATTTGTGTCCATATTGTTACTATATATTTTTATAGATGAAACCTGAAGAGGTCAACTAACGAGTTGACGAAAGCTTGTTGTAATCATTATTATTAAAATTACTATGACCTAACTGGTTACCTGTAGTGTTTTATTTACTGTTGCCCGTATTACCAACAACAATTATATTATCTTGCATCGTTTAAATTAATTCAGGTGGTGCGGCATGACTTATCGGCGCGCGGATTCTATCGCACGCCTTATTTGCCTCACACATTCTATTTCTGTTTTATAAACTATTATTTGACATCTTTCGTTGAACAATATTTGTAAGCACAATTAACCTCATGCATAATGAAATAAAAAAATTAGTAAATACAAAATATTATTGTAGCAAATGAATAGTGTTATTTATTATGATTTTAATACATCATTATTAGAGAATAAGTACTTCGTTCTAAGTGACATTGTACAATATTTCTTATTTGCTTTGCTTCCAATTCTTGAAGAGATGCTTGAACTATACAATGATACTTTAACATGCCTTTTATCGTTATACCTTTTTGGAATAAAAGTTATATATTGATAATCTTTATATCTCTATGTTGATAATCTTTTTTCTTCCTAATCATTATTAGTTAAATAGTGACACGTTATCCTTGGTAGAGCTTCAGACGCCCAATTGAACAACTTTTCCGGAGTGCGGATCGGATTATTTACTCTTTAAAAACTAGCTCCAGCCGCTAGTCGTTTGAATGTTCCACCTATTCCGTCACATGGTCCTTTACCATGTGTGGTTGGAATAAAGTACTACTCAGCTGCTATTTTAAAATCATTCATATGATAAGTAAGATTTACAAAATTCTTTTTGTTTTTATATTGTCCGCTTGCACCATCCGAAAAATATATTATCTTGTCTATGTCTTTCAAATTCATTTTGATAAATTCCATGAGTTGTCTCTGAAATAGATGAACCGCAATAGTATCGTGACGCTAACATTCAGAAATAGAAACAATATTTTTGATTTTTAACTCATCTATGTCATCTTTATAATATATTGAAAAGGGATGTATTGTTATCTTGTTATTATTTCAATGTATACCTTGAACATAATTTTGAATTGTGAAGGCATAGTTTTAAGAAAAATTACAAATAACAATGCATTCATTTTTCTTTAATTCTGTTTTTTTTTTTTTTTTTTTTTTTTTTTTTTTTTTTTTTTTTTTTTTTTTTTTGTAATAATTTTTTTTTTATTTTTTTTTTTTTTTTTTTTTCTTTTAATCCTCTTTGTTTATTGACAAAAAAATAATGTAACAATAATTTTTTCAAACTGTTACTCGAACATTCTAAAAATTCATCAACACTAGATATCAAGGTTTTTAATGAAGTTCTTTCAATTGTAACTCACTGTTTATATTTGATATTGGCGATCAATTTTCCTTCAAAATTATGTTCTAACTGCTGAATGATTTTACTTATACCAGGGCACTTAGCACATCATCCCAAATAATAGTCAGTAGATTGCATATCACACACCATACGATCCAAGCAATCATGATAATTTTTGATAGGTCGTTGTGCATCAGCTGCAATTGATTTTAAATTTGCTCCATCTATTAGTAATTTTACATTTTCATGTATTGGACAGACACAAACTGAATGAGTACCACTCGCTCTTGGTAAGCGCTTCTGCATCTGTGATTTTTTTCCACCCACTTTAACAGAGACGTAATCTTTTTTGCCTGGCATTATTTGAGTGTAATCATCAGACTGATAGATGGTAGTTTTAGTGTTGATAGTATCTACTTTTAATGATGGATGGCTTTTAGGGTTTGGATCGCTTAATATGCCTTTCTCCTTGGCAATATTTTTGGCAAAAGATATCATGTAGCGAGTAGCGGTAGGAAAATTAAGCTGAATTTTTGTGTAAGACCAGCGTTCAAAAATGGTTTAACTTTTAATTTTATGAGTACAGTCTTGTGACCCATCTTTAATTTCCGGCTATAAAAGAAATCGCCTAATCAGCGATATTGTCGGAATGTTGGAAATTTATTTACTAAATATATTCACTATAAGTAAGGAGTTTACTGGCTGAAGAAATGAAGGAAGCGAAACGCTGCTGTTAGCTATGTTATGCTATTGAGTCGTGTATTTAGTGGAATGAAGTCGAACACTTAATATGATGTAGTTACGTACCATGTCAACTTTATCATTATTGCACTCAGCATCATTTTCTTCTTTGCTGTTCTTGATGCGCTGACGACAGATATCACAAATTCTTTTCTGTAATAACTCCGTAGTTAATGGCATATTTAATTCGCGCAGAAAATTTTCATTTTCTTTTCTCAATTTTACTTTTCTGCTTCTCAAATGACTAATTAACTTAAAGGGATCAAAACACGAGTCAGTACGAATGTTTGTGCCTTGTAATGTACGTGAGACTTTTTTGGCATCGTTATGATTCTCGTCAGCACTTTACCAATAGGCTCACTAGCTTAGATACACAGGGCCAAACTTACGAGCGAATGAATTTGAAATCAACACTCGCGGGCAGTAAAGAATGCTTAGGCAATCGCGGAATTTCAATCCTTTCTAGCGTCCAAAATATAGTGAAAAAAAAAATATCTGTATCTTTTGTTAATATAAAACCCGTAAAAAAAGTTTCAGAAAAATCAAAAATGTGTCGGTCAATTTTTGTCAAAATCTTTTCGGTTTGTAAAGTAACTTCCCATATATAAATACACTATCATATACTTTATGCAATAACCTTGAAAAATACGCTAGTCAACTGATTATTGCATAAAAAATGATCATTTCAAGTATCTTTCATAGTTTTCAAACATAATACTCGACTCTTGAAGGCCCAAGCCGAATGTAATATTTAAAATCTTTGTTTGACAGACCTAACATTAAGGAGGTTCGGTAGTGTTAGCGGGGAAAAATCTCAGAGAAGCAAGGGGAGGGAGAACGTCTGGCAACGCTGTGAAGTTTTTTGGCTGCTGGCACGTCGTCTACTGTTGTTGTCGTCTACTGCTGTTGTCGTCGTCTACTAATGACATTGTACTTATTTATTCGGTTGAAGTTATTATAATTAATCAATTTAAAATTAAAAGGCAGACTGATGAAAATAAATTATTTGTTTATTGAATGTACATGTTGGTATCGTGTGACTTTGGTGTTTAAAATGGGCAAAGTGAAAAGAAAAATAATTACCCTTGAAATTACAACGGATGCTGCTGGCAATGAAAGAATTCGTTTTAACAGAAAGTTTGTTAAAAAATCAAAAGTTGATGGACATTTACGGGGCAAAAGGTTAAGTGATATGAGAAAAAAAGCTCAAAGTACTGAAAATTCTTTAGTTGAAATGAGAAAAGTTGATGTTTCTGTTGATGGTCAAAGAGTTGTTGACATCAGTTATATTTTTACATGGTACACAACTACCAACAGTTTCTTGGACAGTGGCTGTTACTACAATATTAGAATTTTCAGAGAGTTTTAATAAAAAAGTTATTTTAATTGCACACAACTTCAAATTTGATTTCAATCGCTTTATTCAATTAGTCGACAGTTTATCTATGTTACACTCTTTTGAAGAATAATTCTTCGATTTGTTGATACATTGGCTTTGTTTTGAAAACAATTTTCAGAAAGTCAGTGTCATAAGCTATCATATCTCGATAATAATTTATCGTAGCTGTCAACTGAAAATGCCCATGATGCTGCAGTTGACATCGTTATTTTGGAAAAGTGGACAGCTACGTATATTTCTTGGTCAGATATTTTAAATAGTACATTTACCGTGAATGACGTACTCCAAAAAATAATCACGTCTACAAATGAAAAAAAATTAAAACCAAGCTATGCGCCCATGCAATCTGTGATATCAGTTTCCCTTATAAAAAAATTAGGTCAAAATAGGGTTGCATATGAAAACATAATTGATAAATGTTTCGAAAGAACTGATAAATTACAGCAGCTATTGATGAGTGGGAGTTATTCCTCGATAAATAAAACAGTATAATGGATACAATTTTACAATTTTGCATTACTTTAGAAAATATTATTCAAGATACAATATAAGTATACTATATACTAAATCAAAAGTTATATAATGCTTAGTGATGTTAAAACAAATCTCAAACTTATAGAGACAATACTAAATACGACTGTGATCAATGAATACTAAGTCATTATTTTGTAAAGTAATAATTATTATAATTATTATAAAAGTATTGAATTTTCAGGTTTAAATATTATAATGTATTAATAATTATGTTTACTATAAAATATTTTAAATTACAAAAGAAGTTGTTTTTACTATCCATTACATTTGAAGCGCGCGCCAAAAGCAGCGTTTCCAAGTCGCTTGCTGCGTTCACATTTTTAGCTGTTTTTTAATAGAAATTTGTAGTGGGACTCTCTCAAACATACACAAAATTTTATTTTAATAACATTATTTTTATTAATAAAAATAGGCAACTTCATTTAGCCGTTTTTTTTTATTTGAAATTTAAGTCATTTCTCTTTAAGCCTACGTGTTAAAATATCGTTTTTTCAGGTCAATACATCTTAAAAAAGGTGGAGTGAAATCTTTCAAAAATTTAGCTGTGATGTGATACTATTATTCCAAACAACATGTCAAAATTTCAAAAATTTCATCATAATAAATCATCACTACCGAACCCACTTAAATAACCAATAGTTGCCCAAGTAATAACTTTAAAATTATTTTGTCATCGTAAATATGTTTATTTGAATCGTATATGAATTTTTAGTATCCCAGATCAATCATTTTTCAATATTGATTTTGTTGTATACGTGCACGTGCATGGGTTGCTATAAGGGAACTGAGATGTATGTATGTAGTACTGTATATTTTTTGAACAGTTCCAGGTATAGTGTAACTGAAGTACATAATTCGCGATCAGCAGCTTCACGCAGCTTCTGTATTGTTGCTCGCTTCGTACGCGACTGACTCGGTATCGGTATCGACTTTCACAATTTCAACTGATGAAACTAAATTTTGATGTTATTTCGCTCAATATAGTGAAATAGGCACCTTAATTGCAGTAAAACTAGATTAAAAAACAATTTTTGAACATTAGAAAACTAATTTGGGCACCAAAATCAAAAATTTCACACATTGTATTCCGACTAGCCTTCTGTTGACATAACCTCTCTTATCATTGACTAATTATAAAGTCATTATTTCCAAATTTTTTTACTGAAATCACTTTCTTATGGTAAAATACTGTTACGTTATCTAGTTTTATTGCAATTAAGGTGCCTATTTCACTATATTGAGCGAAATGAGATCAAAATTTATCTTCATCAGTTTGAATTGAATCGCCTGCCTGAGCTTTGTCAGCCAGTCTGCCGATTGCCAGACTCCATCTAAACGCACCCTTGCGGTACAATTTTTTTTTCGGTCTCGGGATTGTTGGCATTGCGAGTAAGTGGGATAGAGCCTTTATGAATTTTTATCTCAAAATTTTGCGTATGTCAAGGAATAATAAAAAATCAAATCGATAGGAAATTTTCCTCCCTACACGGTGGTCTTCCTATTTCTATAGTATCTTCTATTATGAACGAGATATTAGTAAAATAAACTTATAAATACTATTTTAACATTGTACAATCCATTTTTAAGCTTTTCGTTATTTTTCCATTAATCAGCGTCCTGTAATACGTGTAATATCACAAAAACACCCTTGGTAATCAATTTTGTAATTCAGGGCTACGTTGACTGACCCGCGGTTGTTGCCCCTTTCACTGGCGCCACCGCCACGCACGCAAAATTATCTGCTGATTATTTAATCAACTGTAGATATGAGAAATGATCTGCAGATTGAGAAATTTGTAGTTAAACTCCATTTTAATACACAGGCGCTGAAATTATAACATTTTTCGAACATTGAGAACCCTTCCCATCGTTTGAAAAAAGGTCACTTTTTGCAAAAGTCAACGGTTTGCAAAAAGTTCACAACATTTTGATATGAAAATTTAATTGTAGTTACAGGACCATACCCGTATAACATTTCCGAATTTCAGATCTCTACCACTTCCAGAACGTGATTTATAAGATTTTCAAGTTTTATAAAAGAAAACGTGGTTTTTTGTGAATTTTGGGTGATCCGCTCGTTCAATATCGCTTTCTGGGTGTTCGTTTTCTTTGTTTTTTTATTAAGCGCATTTTTATATTTAGCTTTTTTCCGTAGGAGCTTTAGTTTTCGCTCCAGACGCCAAAAACTGGTTTTTACCATTCTTGCCATTTTTTTGGCACCATAGCTGACAATATTTTGCTATAATTTTTATTGCAATCAATTCCTTATACTTGAATTTAAATAAAAAAATTTTCCGCTCTATTAGGCATTGCATGGACCGAAAAACTAATTCTACCTCACTACAGATGCTTTAGCCATGATCGTCAGTCTCCCCGACTTATTATAAGTTAGCTCCTGGGAGTTTCATCGTTTAGATGAGACTGTTTTTACACAGAAAAAAGTACACAGTACTACAGAAGGGGCAACACAGCTTGACTGTAGCTGATGCTCCTTTCCACTTCCAGACTTGTTGCTCGGCATCACGGCGCGGTGCCTGAGTAGTGATGCGATATGACATGTCATACAAAAACTTGTCATATAACAAAAATTATGACGTCATGTGACAGTCATGACTGTCGTAAAATATTTTTTAAATTTTCTTTGGGATATGACTGGTCATAACTCAATCGGTCATATGACCATGACCGTCATAAGAAAATCGTTCATATGATAAAATACAAGTATCGAAATGATTAATATGTATATATTTGTGAATGTGTAATATGAGAGGGTAAAAAGCAAACAAAAAAATGTATGATACTGAATAATGAAGCAACACATCAATGTTCGTAATATTGATTCAGTCTTTATTGTAACTATCGTCTTATTAGTACATTCATAACCTTTAGCATTTTAAATATGCCAACATTCTACACGCTTTTAAAAAAACTTCAAATATTTTAACAGTTTAAGTAACCCTTACAGTCTATGTTTGTTTTACTTTTAAGAAACATGTTATAACAATTTTTTATCGTTTACAAAACTTACAATCTTAAATGACTATTTGTTGGAAAAATAGGCATATTTTCAACATCAAAAGACAGTGGAACAGCTTCATGTATTGCTAAATTGGGCAAGTCTCTATTTGCATCAAATTCAGCTTCTGAATCAATTTGACTTCCAATACTTTCTAATTCTTGAGTAATTCCTATAGCATCAATACCGTGACCCTCATTCGAATGCTTCTCATCATCCTCTTCCTCTTCGCTTTCTTCAGCTGACTTCTTTTTCTCATTCGTATTTAGTAAAGACAAATTTTGAGTTATATACGTCAATTTTGAAGCCCTGTCTAACGTTAATCGATTTCTTTTTGATGAGTGTATCCAGGTATGAAAACTAAACGATCTCTCCGTTGCTGCAGAAGTTAGAGGTGATTCTAAGATTGGAATAGCTATCTTACTGAGAGTCGAGATGGTACAAGCACCTTTCCACCAATCAGAAGGACTGACCAGTGTCATGGATTTTTTTACAAACTCATCAGCCCAAATACCTGAAATTAACAATAAAAGAGTAGACAAAAATATATTTGTGCATATAGACGTGCTTCAGTAAATGATAATTTTTTACCTTTATCTGTATTATAATCTATAAGATCTTTAGTTACTTTAGTAGAAGACAATGAGAATTTTTGTGCTACTTAAAAAATTAATCTTCTGCCCAAAATAGTTTGACTTGCTGCTAAACTTTTTCCTTTAAAAGTTTGATCCAGCATATTACTAGCAAAATGCATCGGAGTCAAGGCCATTTCCGACCTTCGTTTGCAAGCTTCTAAAATGGCATTTGATTCTTTGGCGGTGAATAATGGAAGACTAGATTCCAGCAGCTCTATTTTAATTTTCTCTTCTATGTCAATAAATAATTCAATTACTTGACTTAGCTTTGAATCATTGCCTTTAATTATAAATAACCACTTTACTATTGGCTCCAAGACATTCATTAATTTTTTTACTTGTAACCAGAATTCTTCATTTAAAATTAACCTTTTTATTTCCCCATCCAGTTTATCAGTTTTATTGGATATAGCTAGACGCTGTAAATTATGTTTATTCACACATAAGCTTTTAAGCTTGTGAAATTGGAACCCCACCTGGTTTTATCAGGAAGCTTTAAAGTTGTCGTAACTTTTTGCTCATCCACCTCAGACTTTTGAATTTCAACTAGTAAAGCTGACAGAACGTGAGATTTTTGAATCGCCTTAATTATTGAGAGACTGTTACTGATTACACCTTTTGCAGTTTCCTGACTAGCAATGTATTTAACCAAAATATTTAGGATGTGTGCAGCACATCCGTACATAAAAATACTATCTTTAAATTTTTTTTCAATTATTTTCCACGCTTTCTTACAATAAGACGCGTTGTCAGTCTCAACGCTTAAAACATTTTTTGGACCAACTTTGGTTATAATACTTAAAATCTTATCAGCTAAATACACCCCATCCTGTTTATCTGCATTTGTAGCAATGTATTCAAAAAATACTGGACTAGGTGTTGTTACCATAAAATTAACTACACCCTTATTTTTAATATTAGAGTAAGCATCACATTGAATACCGAGACTAGATGCACTTCTAACTTGTTTTTCTACCTGCACTTGCACTTATTCATAAACTTCAAGTAACAAACGGTTTGAGATTTCATCTCTTTTTGGCACAGCAAAATTTCGGTCTTAGTGAGAGGCAAAATTCGTTGAAATACTTGTTCTCTACAAAAGACAAAGGTAGTCCTGCAAAAAATTTCCATTTCGATTCACTAATAAATCATAATGCATGCGTTAATATAACTTTTTGATTAACACAACATATAATTTATTACCTCCTGTAAACACAGCTTTTGAAAGCGAATTTTGAGACGTATTTTGCTCTGACTTTGTGATGCAATCAAAAAAACTTTTAATACTTTTGGGTTGACCTTGACCTTGACCAGCCTGACTAGTATTTTCTTTAGAACTCTCTTTGAGAAAGAGATCTTGATTGTCATTTAACTCTTGGTGTGGTGAGAAGCTTCTCATGACTTTATTTGAGGATGTCGGAGCACGAGTTCTTTTATGATTGTCAGAGTAGTTAGATATAATAATTTTTCACCATACTGCGACGGAAGTAGGAACTTTTCTCCCGCTTCGCGGGAAAAAAATTCCTTCTCCCAGCGCAGGATTGATGAAAAATCGTATACGCATCACAGGAGGAAATAAAGAATGCTCAGATAACACGTTTGCCACCCTCGGCTTCGCCTCGGGTAGCAATGCACGTGTAATCTAGAGCATTCTTTACTTTCCCTCCCTTGGTGCGTAATGTACTATTAACATGTTAAGGGCATCCTTACACTCGTGTAAATGAGCAGCCATTCGAGTAGTATGTAAATTACAAACATGTGAGCAATACCTGCACCCGTATTGTAGTAATTTCTTACTTAGATCTGAAGGTTTGGGGGTAAAATGTTTTAATACTCCTTTTTGGTACGACATATCTACTAATCACTAATCAAATATCTGAAAAGTTTTGTTAACCTATTATAATAAGTACAATGCATGATGTGATTAATATGTGAGTGGTCCTAATTATCAAAACTTAGGTACATACGTTTGTTTTTATAAAGGTTGTACACGCGTGCGCCCTCGCAATTTCGAACCAAGAGACTAATAGACGGAGACTGTACTATAACTATAGGTAAACTATAGCTTCGTCTACTGACACCTACGACCTACCCTGACCTATTAAAAAAAATCCACTTATCTATATAGTTGTGGCTGTGACTGTCATAAGAATATGTGTCATATGACGAATAAGTATAGCATTGTTTTGTTTTGTCATGTCATTAGGAGATAGATCATATGACTGTCAGATGACCATCATGTGACATGTCATAACATTATGACATGTCACGTCGCATCACTATTCCTGAGCCTGCTCGTAAGCACGACTATACTGCTTGCATCCACGTGGAGTTTCGACGTTCTTGGTTAGAGCCGTAGTCGTCAATCGTCTGTTGTCACTTGTTCACGTTTACGCTATTGTTTTTATGGAATAAGATTTAAGTGATGGTTAACAATAAACGAGAAATATGGATTTACTAATTATTGACCTGTATTTAAAAAATTATATAATCTATGTATTAATGTCTGCAGATTCATAATCAGATCTCAAATAAAAACGTACATAAAAAGTGACAACAGATAATTTATTGACGAGTACCTATACTGTTCTAACCGAGAACGTCGAAAGTCACTTAAATTATGTTTTTAGTTTCAACACACAGTTGACATAATTACTATTCGTGTTAACAAAACTGCGTGAAAAATCTTTGATGAATAGAAAGTAAAGATTTACCATTACCTCCTAATAGTGAAAGGCGATATTTAACTTGAAAATTAACTATTCATCATAATTTTTATTTTTCATATAAATTATTCACATTTAATCAAAAACGTTTGCATTTCATTAATTACACAGGACCACAAAAATTAATCGGAGGGTAGCACGAGTTTGAATACCATTCTTACATGTTTTTGGGGGCGGTGAACCTTAATCCGTTGTCTGTTTTGCCGTATCACGTCCTGTTTTTTTTTAATCTCAAAATTCGTCACAAAACCTCACATTTAGTCAGATTTCAACTTTTTTAACTTATTTGTCCTGTATTGAGTTTTTTTCATTGATCAAAAAGTCGATTTTATTCATTGATTGCATGCTTAGTACGACACATTATAATGTAATCTGCCTGAATATGACGTTTTGTGACCCTGTCACGTTTAATGGCGATCAAACTTCACGATATTTTATTTATCGTACTAAGCATGCAATCAAAGAATAAAATCAACGTTTTGATGGATAAGAAAAAAATTAAATACATGACAAATTAGTGAAAAAAGTTGAAATCAGACTAAATGTGAGGTTTTGTGACTCAGTCACGTTTTATAGCACATATTTTTTACGAAATTGTATGTTCCTCACGAAATATTAACTTGAAAATAAGGTCAACACGTAAATAAATTAAAAGAAATTGGAAATGCAAAAAAAAATAAAAGAAAAACAATGTAATCTGACTAAATGTTACGTTTTGTGACCCTGTCACGTTTAATGTCGACCAAATTTCACGAAATTTTATGTGTCGTACTCAGCATGCAATCAATGAATAAAATCGACTTTTTGATGAATAAAAAAAAAATTGAATACCGGACAAATTAATATAAAAAAGTTGAAATCTGACTAAATGTGAGGTTTTGTGACGAATTATGAGATTAAAAAAAACGGAACGTGATACGGCAAAACAGACAACGGATTAAGATTCAGCAACCCTAAAAACTTGTAAGAATGGTATTCAAACTCGTGCTACCCTCCGATGAATTTTTGTTACCCATTGATATCACCCAACATACGTGGATAATTGTTTTAATCTTAAATGAAAGTCAAAGATAATTTTTAATCTCTTCGTAGAGTCGAATAACTTCGAAAGAAAAATAAAAAAATGAAAATGAGATAAATTTGCTTTGCTGAAGACATTAAATTATTCTTCCAGGGTAAAAAATTCTGATTTCATATTTACAAGTAATCAAGACGTAATCCTGAAAAAAATCCAACGGAGGATGTCAATCCACTCTACTACTCTCAGAAGAGATTTAGCAGGATGAAAATGCGCTCATCGAAGTCCAATTCAGTGATTTTTGTAAATATTCCAGAGTTTAACATGCATAATGTTTACGGAACTGAGAAATAATTTACATTAATATTGTAGTTGGGTTAAATGAACATTGTAAGTCTATTTTTTTAGCTACAATACAACCTGAGATCTAAAATACCCTAAAAAGTGACTATTTAAGGCTTAAATGAGCTCATTTTTAAAATAGTACATTAATATATGTTCGATGATTAACTAGTTTGGTATAAACAAGACAAATATTTATATCGGTCTTACAGTCAAATCAATAAATAAACATTAATACTATTTTTAATTTGACGTATGTGTGTGTGTAATTTTTTTAA
>JAPYYV010012229.1:0-10400 GCA_030522625.1 Copidosoma aretas | reverse complement strand
GCTCGGACATTTCGTATGGCAAAAAAATTTTGACATACAAATCGTACATGAACTTTCATTAAACCGCTGTCTCGTTCGGTTTACAAGTGAAAAAGGAGTGCTTTTTTTTTACCACTCCATACCTCGGTCCCTGCAAATTTGGGCCCCTATGTTTAAATGTACGAAAGGTTAGAAATAATGCCAGGAACATCGTTACCATATGCCATACGGTTTACATCCTTTTACTCCGATTACGTGTCATTGCTCTAACTAACAGGAGAACTCTCGGAATCAGCTGCTGCTTCCGACGATGGGCGCGCGAGGGCGCTGTTGCGGGCTCGGTCGCCACAAATGTGGCATATCGGTGTAGACCTAGTCTAACCTAACCACGGCCATTAAATATTACTAGTATTACTACTACAGTACTACACTACTACGTAGTACGTAGTACGTAGTTACGTACGTACATACATACTACTACGACTACTTAACTATACTACTACAGTAGAACAGTACTACTTATGTACTATATGTATAGTAAATGCATACTCATAATACAGATACTTTGATATAACTTGGAAAAACATATAAGTATATCAAACTGATCAAACTGCCAGTCATTCGCAACGTCGACAAACCAAGTGGGCCTTTTGTGTTTTTTGTTTATTTAAGTTAAACTAGGTGAACAGCGGTATTTTATATATTGTAAAAAATGGGTCTGGTACGCGTGATCGAAAACGACGGCCACTTCACCCAGGAAATGCGCGATGCTGGCACAAAACTCGTTGTTGTTGACTTCACGGCTACCTGGTGAGTGTACTCTGTCTGCGAGGTTATGTACAATGAACTTTCTTTCGATACTTGTTACAATTAACTTTCTTTTTTTTTTTTGCACTTGCGCCCCTCTGTTAATTAACAGTCGGCTTAGCCGTGTTCAATGAAATACCAAACATTTCAGGTTGAATAATGCAAAAAAAAAAGTTTCATGCAACGTCTGCTTTATTTACAGGTGTGGTCCTTGTCAAAGAATCGCCCCGGTATTTGAGCAATTGTCGACAAAATATCCGAATGCCGTCTTCCTGAAAGTGGACGTGGATAAGTGTGCGGATACGGCATCCGGGCAGGGTGTGAGCGCGATGCCGACCTTCATTTTCTACCGCAACCGGACGAAACTCGACCTGTGCCAAGGTGCTAATTCAGCATCTCTCGAAGACAAAATCATGCGCTTCTATGGCTCAGGGGAGACCGACGAGACTGCCGAAGGACCCGTTGCTGGATATGTACGACGCTTCGATAGCCCTGTTTTTCATATTCTAGGAATGATCATTCTTGTCCTAATCATATACTTTTGGAAGGATGTTTAAATTACTATCTGTATTACGGGAGATCGCGACTTCTTTAGTGTATGAAAAGAAAAAGCTATCACATTTTCAATAGTTTTCATTTTCAAGCACTATCAAAATGCTTAAAATAATTTATTTAATGCTTGTGAAAAAAAGGTTTATTCCAATCAATGCAATACTAGTATTAAATTCATCCTTAAGTATATTGTTAGTTATAAGATAAGTAGATGTGAAAAAGTATAATTGAGTTGTGTAAGAATATTGTTACGGAATATGTAATGAAATTTTTTTAAATTTTATACATGAAAAATATATCTACGACTATGCATATCACACTTTAAATATGATCTTTTACTTTTCTTGCTTCCTTCGAACTTAATGTTTATACTGTGGAAAAGTCGTCTGAGATGAAAATATATTACTCAAATATTACTATTCAATAAATTTGACATATCTTGCATGAGTATTATTTGAATACTTTCACTCTTAATGAATGATAAATATTTTCATTTTCAGATGGACCTTACTTCTTTTATCATGAAGGCGGATTGCGAGTGCTTAAATGAATCTGATGGACACTCACTTGATCATTGCCTAACATCAGACAATGGTTATTTAGAAAGTGACTGTGATGAACAATTAATAATATCTTTGAGTTTTACGCAAGCCGTTAAAGTACACTCATTAAAAATTAAGGCACCAGCCGATAAGGGTCCAAAAACCATAAAACTCTTTATTAATCAGCCCAGAACTATTGATTTTGATATGGCAGGCTCAAACACATGTGTCCAACATCTTGAGTATGGAACATTTTAAGTATAACATCATGCAATTAAATACATTAACAAAATTTAAAAAAAAATTCAATTCCAGGTTATCTGTAAATGACATAGAAGAAGGGAATCCTGTACAGTTAAAATATGTAAAGTTTCAAAATGTACAAAATCTGCAACTATTTATTAAGGATAATCAAAGTGGCACTGAAACTACACAAATCGATTACTTGTCCATTATTGGTCTACCAATTACAACAACAAACATGGGAGATTTTAAGAGAGTAACGGGCAAAAAGGGAGAAAGTCATTAAAAGGATTATTTAATTACATGTTGATCAGTGACAACTACAGTTAAAACTTTTGAGTATCATTTTAACTTAAGTTTAAAAAAAAAGATGATACCGCAAAACCATGGCATAATTTGCATTTTTTAATGTAAAATCAATTTATTACTTGATTCTCAATAAAAAAATTCAATAATTTATTTGTCAACTAATTTCTTTCAGTAATCGCAGTAATCAAGCAAATATCAGTAAAATGTTACTGATTGATATCGATACAATTTTTTCAAAAAATTCAAGTTGTACGATTTTAAACTAAAGTTGATTTTTACTATCGACTGATCAGAAGTGTAACTTTGAATAAACTGTATAGCTTTTGGTAACTTATATTACAAACCTTTTTCTATCCATTGACTTTAATTCCAACTGCCGCAATCGTTGGTACAGCATGGATGCATGGTTCTGTACATAAAATCTATCTACCATCCAACGATTATACTTTCTTTGTAAATTTTCCAAGGCTGATCTGTAATATTGGATTTGAAAATCTTTGTATTCGTTTTCTTTTAGTCTTTCTCGTTTCATCATTATTAATTGATTTCTTGCGTGTTTTTTATCCAGGATCAATTTTTTTATCACCTAAATGTTAAAATATTATGTTAAAATAATTATCAAATGCTTGATATTTATTTGGATCTTACGGAATTTTTTTTCCTGATTTCTTCTTTATTCTCGTCGATTTGTATTTTTTTGGAAGCATTTTCGGCTTCCAATCTGCTGACTAACTGTTCTATGTTTCCATCACTGCTGTTATTTGCTTGAATTTTCTGTATATGGCCAATCAAAGAAGTCATAAGATGTTGAAGCTTCTACAGTTAAAAGAAAGTAAATATTCAACACAACTTTAACCAAAAACATATTTAAACAAATTGTTCAACTAACTGGATATGTTCCTGTATGCACATTTTTTGAATTTTTTCCTGTGATAACCTGGATACGCTTCCTAGAATAATATATTCAAATAACTTGAATTGTTAAACTAGTTTTTAAAATATCAGTGAATACATACTTTAGGATGCATATTTTTTTGTGCAATTGGAAAATATATCTGTCTTTTTTGAAAATTCGGTTTCTGTTAGATAATCTTACACTTCTGAGATACTTTTTCAAATTTTTTACTTGTTTCTAAAGCACGGAAAAGAAACCATAATTTAGTTTTAAAAAAATTTCAAACTTTTTGTCAACTACAATACCTCGAGATGATGGTTTTGTTTCAAGTAGATTTGGAATTCTTCTTGATTATTTTTAAGAGAAATAGAAAGGCTGAAATAAATATGAATATTTTTATACAGATGTTGGGATCTTTGGAGAC
The DNA here is from genome assembly GCA_030522625.1 of Copidosoma aretas. Taxonomy (NCBI): domain Eukaryota; kingdom Metazoa; phylum Arthropoda; class Insecta; order Hymenoptera; family Encyrtidae; genus Copidosoma; species Copidosoma aretas. The sequence continues at coordinate 6,649 of JAPYYV010012229.1, read as the reverse complement.
TTTGAATGTCTTTACCTTTCTCTGATGTTGGGATAGCTAAATAGAGAAGAAGAGAAAACAATTTCACTCATCTTTTGTTGCAAATATATTAATCTCGGCTTTTGTTCCTGAATCAATTCCATAATGTTTTTTACTTGAACATTTGCTATAAATTAAAAAAAAATTAAATAACTGAAAAGAATGTCAAAAAAATTTTTTTTTACGATTTTCACCAGAATTTAAAGACTGTGATTTAATTGTTGAGAAATCCATAATAACTTGTTTTAAACTCTCAATGCTTTTGTAGATGTTATCTTGCTCTTCAAAAAATTGATCCACCCTATGTAAAACAATCAAGTAACTTCTAAAACTTCTCTAATACAAAACAAAAATATACATACATTTTATTGACTATAAGACACTTATTCTGAAGGCTGTAAGAATTATCTATGACCACACTCAACAGTGGAAGTGTGAAAGTATCTTGTTCTAGAAGCTTTTTATTTTTTATTTTATTTTTTATCTCTAAAGTTACACCTCTATTTTTCAACTCAAAAAACATATCCATCATTTTCAGTTCTGAAGACCCATCCTTATTTTTTAATTCCATAAACGCTCCCTTGCTCTTTAATTGTGATAAATTATTTTCAATTTTCATTTCTACTGAGTTCTTTTCACATTGTGACCTAGACTTATCTAAAAAATTATTTTCAACATTTGGTTTCAATGGCTTGATCTTTGGCAAAGATGGACAATCATCCATTGTTTTTGTCGACACTTTTTCCACATCCACACTTTCTGTGCAACTTGTAACCTGAGCATGCAATGCATGAAGTATTAGTGTACACGACTATGAAAATAATTTCAGTGAAGAAAACTTACTTTTTCATTTTGTTGTAATATATAATTACAGTTTGGGGAATCCACATCCATTAAAATATCTTCTAGTCTGTTTTGAACTATAAGATCAAAATATGAAACATCTTATTCCCTTAAATAATTGATTTTTCCAAAAGTTCATTTTACCTTTCATAGGATCAGCATAAACTGGTCCACCATAAACAACAGGATCATCAGTTGCTACCTGAAAAAAAAAAAATTACTTGATTGCTAAAGTATACACATAACATGTTTATATTAATATATTTATCGAAAATATTTACAGTTACAATGTCTGTGCCAGCAACATCAGGAAAATCTTTGTTAGGACCTGAGCTTAATATTTTGTGATTTAGGTATCTTTGGTAAATATCTTTGGGCAAATCCAATGGTCTTTTTTGTACTTTTAATTTTTCTATTTTTCGTCCATTTATTCTTCTCGGCATTTTAAAATACCTCGACAATGTTTCGACAGTCGAACGTTTCAGGTAATTCCGTATCTACTTATAAGTACATCATGCAAGGTGCAAGTTCTTGTTTGAACGTTACATCTTGATCTTGTAAACAATGATAACCATGGCACCCTTACACTAGCAAAATATTTTATTGACAACGAAAAATGCTTGTAATTCTTTATTTATTTTGCACGACGATTGCCAAGAAAAAAAAAACTCTGAATAATTACGACTGAAGTATGTATAGTACACTATGCGGACACTAATTCACGAACTGGGCGAAGCAGCAGCTTTGCGCGTTGAGTGTCACTGCACGTATTAAAGTAAGTAAAGTTAGGTGCGAGCTGCTGTGCAATACCCGCTTCAGTGACACTCAACTTGCGGAGCTTCGATTTGCGGAGTTCGTGAATTAGTGTCCGCATAGTGTACATGCATACAACTATACGACGTGATTCACTTATAATTGATACCTGTAGGTTAAGTACCGGCTGCCGGCAGCGACAAAGGAAAGGCGTCACAAAGCTGTACTTATTGTGTCAAGAGTGTCAATCTCAAGACTCTCGATTCTCGATCAACAGTCTCAAGTCAGGACACTCAAGACTCAAGACTTTAAGAGTCAATACTTTCAAGTGGAGGCAATACTTATAAATTTTTGTTTTATATTAAAATAATACTTATAAATAAGGTTGCTGCAAAGAGTGCAAAGTGAACTGTTACATTAAACTCTCGTGTTTATCACCGGAACATGAATATTCATTTATAGGTCACAACACTCACAATCAGTCACAACTCAAAAGTATGAAGCGGCTTTTTTCACCAATCCTGCGCCGGCAGGAGAGCGGGAGGAAAGTTCTTACTTTCGGAGCAGTACCTACTTATGATGGTGAAAATCTCTCATAGAAAAACTCGTCACAAAACAGTTGCTGTGAGAACTTTGTCCATTGAATCCAACCCTCGACCGCTAGAACTGTATAGTTTCTGATGTGATTATTTTACTAATCTTCAAGGATGGTTTGGAATTAAGCTATCGTCCGGACAATGATTAAAAGAATAACGCATTCGAATTATATCTTTTATAATTTTGTATCTCTTTTATAAATATTATTCTATTAACCGAGTCAACACCATTGTTAAGAAAAAGTAAACAAAAAAATAACGTGTTAAAAGTTTGGAAGCAGTATAAAAAAATACTAGACGAAAATTGTGCAAAATTAATTTTTATATTTAAAAAGTTTAACTATTATATCAAAATTACAATTATATATACAAGTATTGTTTTATCCTGATCTAAATCTCCATGGACCGCCACAAGGACATCCTTTAGCCCACCTTTGTTCCCATGCTCTGATAGCTGCGGTTCTAGTAGTAATATGAATTTGTGATTTAGCACAGCATCTGCAATTTATGGTAGAAAAAATGATTAATAAATTAAAGCTAGATATAAATTACATAAATTAATACAGTACCGTGTGCACTCTTTAACAGTCATTGCATTTTTGCCTAAATATACATGTCTTACAGCATCTACACATTGACCATTTTGCATACAACCTTCAACTTGATTTAATTCTGGCACAAATGTAAGATTTGGTACGGTTCCATACTCGAGCTATAAGATTTTAAGAAAGGATGAAAATAAATTGATAGCTTTGCACGTCATTAAATTGTTTTAGTATACTTACTATCTGAGGAAGAGTGTGATAAAATAAATTTGGAGTAGCTACAGCCGTAATACTATTAGCTTGATGTATTTGAGGAATCATAATTTGATTTGGTAAAAGAATGCAATCGTCTAATAATAAAAAAGGTTAATTTTAAATAGTATTTGAGGTGAATGTATTAAATGATTTTTTGTATACCTATTAACTGATCATCGATTTGTAGACCATCTCCACTTGGCTGGACCAACTTAGAAAGAAGTTGAAAAACCAATCCTAAAACATCTATGTTATCTGCACTCTTTAAAAATACGGGCAAGCAGGAAGGTCGGAGGAGCCCCCAGATACGTATAATTACAAGAAGTTCTCGCAATATGTTTAATGCTTTATGATCTTTAATAAGCTCATACTAAAAATTGGACAAACATTTATTAAAATTAAACCAGATTTCTTATTATTTACAAGTCTTCACTAAAAATACTCACCCCACTTGATTTCATTTGCATTCGTTGTTCGGGAAGTCGAACTAATAAATTCAAACTTAAATCTGCTACCCATTGTATTAACTGTTGTAAAGATTGTAGAGTAATAGGTTCAACAGTAAATTCTTTGGGTTCAATGTGTAATAAGACCTATTTTAATAGTATAAAATGCCAATTCACGATTAAAATAAGCGTGTTAATGTTGTATATTTAAAGTAAGTGTTTAAAATGAATACCTTATCTACGTCAGTAATGTTATTTTCGGTAATAACTGATGGTAATCGTTCAGCAGGTACTTTATCATGAAAAGTGTCCGATGGTCTTAACAGAGATTTAAATGCTGTTGCAACAGAGTGCAACATAAAAAGTGAAGATAAATCTGCTGCTTTGCTTTGTCCACTTACTAACATCCTGACCATTATTTAAAAGTGGTAATAAAACAATTTGGTAAAGATTCAAGTTATGGTAAAGTATTTTTACTACTTTATTACTTTACCTGCATAATGAAATCCTAATACTTAAATGTTGCAAATAATGATACTGTTGAGTTTGTGGGGATTGTCTACTAAAAGACTGATCAAAACGATCGCATAACGATTCGATGATTGACGATTTCAAACAAAAGAGTAAATCCAACCAATCTAATCCAGTCACTAAACAATATTCCAACAATGTAGAAGCATAACTAATTGACATGGCTGAACCTTAAAAAGATTAAATTTTGAAAAAAAAACAAAATTTATTAAATTTAGTATTTTATTTATTCAGATTCTACTGCATTTCTTAGTGTGTACCTTCTGGATATAATCTGTATGCATACAAACTTCCTCGAGTATCAGCAAGTAAAAAAACACAGCCCAGCCAGGACATATCAATGCAAGAAATTGTTGCAGACGTTCTTGAATATTTATTCAATGGTTCATCTAGACGCCAACTAGTATTCAAAGACGATATTGCCACCTCTTTCAAACCATCGTGACTAAGGCAACGTATAGAAGAATCGGTGAGGGCCACTAAAATGTAACTAGTTGGTGATACTATTGACAATTTCGTACTTGTCAGGGCTGCGATTGAAGAATGACATCGATATAAGGCTTGATGTTGCCAGACCTGAAAAAAAATTCCCATTAAGAACAACTAAAAACAGGAAAATTGTTTAAACTTTGTTACTCACGACAGTTTTAAAAGGTTCACAAGGCTTAGTTTGAAACATTTTATGGATAGGTTGGGTCTTCTCTATCAATTCCCAAACTTCAATGAATCCATTAACGTCACTGTTTACTGCTACAATCAAAGAATCCGCAGTTTCTGATACAGCAAACTTAAGATGAGTTATGGTAGCATTAGCTGTAAAAAATGGTTTTAAAATTTAATCAAAATTTAAATAAACGGCCACTCGATTTAAATACTAACATATATCGTCCTTGGATGCTCCATCTTGAAGAAAAAAACTGGGTAAAGCTTGGGAAGTAATACTGCATCTTTCTTCTGATTTTCTAACAGAAACTCTGAAACACCTGATTGGTAATGTAAAATTACCACCACTTACTGCAACTAAGAATTGGCCATCTAAAATTGAAAATAGAAAATGACGAAGAATTCGAATATCTATGAAAAAAAATGTTTTCTAAATGCATTTAAAAATTACTTTTTGCATAACTTATGTCAACAGCAGTGATTCTTTGGCGTATAGTTGCAAGACTCTCAGTTGCTGAGCATATAGGATTTTGTTTATCTTGTGTAATCATCACAGTTCCCAGGAGTCCTGTATTTGTAACTACAAGCACTCCTTGAGCTGCACGTCCACCAAATTGTTTAACAGATGGAGCATATGGTAAATGAGAAAATTTTTCATTGTATTGAGGGCTGTTCTTTTTCTCATTATTCAAAATAGTCTAGAAATAAAGAGTTAACTTTTAGAATTTTACTTTTTAACTAGTCAGTTTTTGAAAGTATCTCGAATTTATTTTCCACACCCTCTTTCCATTATGAAACCAAGCAACACCTAAAATATGTTCTCCAGTAAAACAGTGAGATCCAATAGAAATCCAGTCATTTAAAATATAATCTTTGAATGTCCACAATTGCACAAGTCCACCTAGATCTGCAATTACAAGTTTTTCACCAGCTAAATCCCATTTTAAAGCAGTCACTCTGTCTTCATTAGTTAAAATCCTGATGAAAAAAAATTTTGTGAAAAAAACTCATGATGTGAATAAAAAGTATTGTATTACAAATTTAATTACTTGTATGGATGCCACGGCATATTCAAATCGCAAACGTAAACATGACAACCCCATGTCTTTCCAGTTTTATCATCTAATTCTGTTGTTGAAGTAAATGCAATGATATTTCGGCTGGACAATGAGCACAAGGAATGTTGATCATAAGGACTGAAACCATCAATAAATAGCATTGTGTAATTTATGAACTCTTATCAATAATAGTAATGAACTACGAAAACGTTGAACGCACAAAATATTAAAAATAAAAAGAATTTATTTCTAAATACATACCTTTCTTGATTAAATGATGATTTAGATAATATTTTTCTGTTTACTGTATACAACAAATCCATATTTATATTTGTAAACATACCGATGACTTATAACCTAACTATGACCAATTCACATTACAACGAACGTATTTCTTTCACTGTCTTAATTATCATGTCACAATCAATAAAAGTCCGATTTGTCGTTCACAAAAATTCGTCAAATATTTTTATTTACAATAAAAAAAGGCTTGTGAACTCATAAAAAAAGGCTTGTGACCCATATTGTATAGTGTGTATCTTTTAACAAGCACGTCTCAAGTCATATTCAAGTTAACGGTAAGAAACCATGAAGAAACCGACAAGCAATGTCGAATACAGCCCATGTAAACGCACCCTGCATCTGATAAAATGCATCAGCTCAGGTAGCGCTAGGGAGGCAAGCCCCCGGTTTACATTGATGTATATCTACAGATATCGATATTTAAAGCGCTCTGATTGGCTGGAGTCTTGCCTCTCTGGCGCCCTCTTATCTGTTCTGTTCTGTGGTATTTCTTGGCCTTGGGTCACTTATAATTGTGACTCCGGTATGTACGGAAGCCTGGTAGTGCCACCATGCGTGCTACGTCGCAAGCAGCTGAAAGTGCCGAATATGCTTACATACTATGTCGGAATCCAGTCGATCTGATCTGATTTTTGTAT